>JAANQP010000018.1:0-141664 GCA_011320165.1 Fusarium protoensiforme
TCCCATCTCATCTCTTCCTCCTTTCTTCCCTCCCCCCCTTCCCTCCTCTTTTCTTCCTCCTTCTTGCTCTCGATTTTTCCTGTCGACGACCTCCCCTCCTCCCTCTTCTTCTCCACGTTGCTGTTTCGTCGAAAAAGCTTCACCAAGCTTTCCCCTCTGTCACCGACGAATTACGAGTTTGGATTCCGAAGAAGAAAAAAGAAGAGGACGAGGCGGCCGCGCGAACCTTGACCCCCTTTTCGCGAGTCACATTTATTCGTTGGTGGCGCTTCTTTTTCGGCCTGCTTCTCTCAGTCCCAGCCAGAAGAGAAAAAAAAAAGTCCTACTACGTACGTACGGAGTATCTTGGCTCCCGGCGACCGACCGACAGGCGATCAAACCGTGACGCTCTGACGCTGCTCCGCCACTCTTCTCGAATCCCAAATCCAGGGACTCGTTTCGTCTTCGGCCTCCTTCATTGCGCTGGCTGTACAGTATTTCTTGACCACCCCCGTCGTCGCCACTTGAGGATACCATACCCAATAGTGCCCTCCTCGACCGTCGCGCTGTTCCTGTTGGCTGAGGCTTCCACTGGACCCGGCCTCTATTTCACACCGACCACCCAACCAAACCGCTTACAAGCTCTCCCTCGCTCGCTTGTCGCCTGCCGTCGCAGCTGCGTCTCGTGCAATCCAGCTTGCTCGCCAGTCCTCGATATCTCAGGCAGCACATTCATACCCCCCGCCGTCATCCGCCCCGTGTCCAGTTCGCTCCATCCCTCACCTAACCTCACCGCTTCACGACCGTGACGACTTTCGGACCCACGAGCCCTAACGATTTGATGCCGCATTTTTACCCATCTATCGTCTCCGAAACCTAGTCGATACCCCGCGACCTTGATTTTCGCCCTGCACAGTGAGCAAGGCGCCCTGCATATACCCTCGCATTCAAGATACCTTGGTAGAGTCACCTGCTGGTACGACAGCAGTCATCAGCCACGCTGGAGTCAGTAAGGACCATGACACAACAACCACACGACATGGGCTACCTCGACTACGGGACGTCGACCAGTCGCTCCCCTAGCTCATCCAGGCCGGCCTATGCCGCTGCCGGCAATTTCGCAGCAGGCCTTTCGCTTCCTCGTCAGTCACAGCGCCCCTTCGACGCTCCCCTGGGCTCATCCGCCCTCTATCCCGCCGAGAGACTTGGTGGAGGCTACAACCCCCGTGGTATGGACGGCATGGCTGGTGGCATGCAGGGATACATGTTGGATAATGGCCAGGCTTGGAACTACAACACGAGCGGCGTTGCGACTGTCAACGGCGCTGTCAACGGCCCCGGCCGACAGAGGAGCGTGAACCGACGAGCAGCTCTTCCTCAGGTATGTGACTTCACCATGATGTGTGACGTGACCAAGCTTACGCGGAGACAGAATTGGACTGACCACAGTGGCCTTGGCATCCATGGAGGTCTTCAGCCTTTTTCAGGCGGGATCGGCAACAACCCCATGTCAAACGGTGGTCTCCGGGTTGACCACCCCGGCTCTCACGGCTCTCCGACCGATCTTCGATCGACGACCTCTGACAACGACCAACTCATCCCTACGGCTATTGTGATCAAGAACATTCCATTTGCGGTTCGCAAGGAGACTCTTGCCTCCATAATGCTGGAGATGCATCTCCCGCAACCCTATGCGTTCAACTATCACTTCGACAATGGTGTTTTCCGAGGTCTGGCCTTTGCCAACTTTCAGTCTGCCGAGGACACTCGCATGGTGATTGAGGCGATGAATGGTATGGACGTCCATGGTCGCAAGCTTCGTGTCGAATACAAGAAGATGCTGCCCGAGGCTGAGCGGGAACGGATTGAGCGCGAGAAGCGAGAGCGCCGTGGACAGCTCGAGGAGCAGCACCGTGCCCCTATGCTGCACCAGCAGAGCTCCATCCAGTCTCTGGGTGGTCTCTCGCAAACCCAGCAGCAGCAAAGGGGCGGTGGTGGTGGTGGTAGTGGTAGTGGTACCTCTCATCTCGGTAAGTCAAATGTCTCACAAACTCAATGCATGGGGCTAACTCAGGCAGGAGATATCGACTTGAATGACCCTCAGACTCTCGAGTTTTACACCGAGCTGGTTATGTTCCGCCGCGATGATTCTCGCGAGATCCTGGTCTTCCCTCCTGGCATTGCTCCTGAGCACCGACGATCCATCCACATTCTCGCGCATCACATGGGTCTTGAGCATCAGTCGATTGGCGAGGCCGACTCGCGACAGCTAACTGTCCTCAAGCGACAGCAACCTTCGCCCACGGCCAACATTCACAACCAGCCCGCCACCAGCCTGGACATGCATAAGCGTGGCCTCAGCCGTGCTGCAACTTTTGACTTTGCTGCAGATCGCGACACCAGGGCTGCCAGCAGCAACTACTCGCACATGCTTGGACGTCAGGGCCCAACGCTTGAGCTCCCCGGCAGCCCCGACGGCAACGGTATTCCCAACAACCTGCGCGCAGCCAAGAGCTTTGCCGACCTCCGATCCTTCACACCAAGCCCTTCGCAGGCTTCTTCCAGCTACCTCGCCCCTACCGGCATGAACAACATGACCAGCTCCACAGCTCGCTTCGGCGACTACATGGGCGGCAACATGTCCCCTTCTGGCCATCCCGGCAGCTCTGGTACCCCTGGCCCCAAGAATGACTCGGCACTGCTCGGTAGCCTCAGCAGCTTGAACCTGGGATATGACTCCGGGGCCATTCCCAACCAGGCACGAAGCACTCCTGGTGCGATCGGCAGCCAGCGACCCAGCAGCAACTCCAAGGGTGCCCCTGAGCGACAGCCCCGCGGTCCCGAGTGGGAGACGACTGCTGGATTCTCCGGGCGTCGTGCTAACGGCCACGTTGCGCGCGGCAGCGGTATGTAAACCTGAGACAGGAACCGTCTTGAACATTCGCTTACTGTATGCAGATTCGTCAGACAACGGTGCGCGAGTGGGCTCCAGCTCCACCAACGCGTCGCGATATCACTGATTGTGTGTCGCCTTGGGCCTGTCACTTGGCCCCGACCTGACGGACCTGGACTCTTGGGTTCCAGGTATCTCTGCGCGTACAGTTACGGGTTGACGAACAATGAAGACGACACATTCCGATATTTGCACTGCACTGCACAGCATTTTGATTTTACGACTTGTAATACCGACACATCAGGGTGATCAGTTGCCCTTGGCCCCATTGCATATAGTTTTACGTGGGAATGTTTTTTTACGACCTTGGAGACGTGGACGGGGACGGCAGAAGCCCCTGAAGTGTGGCCGATTTGATGATGATGCCAACCCGATGAGAGAGTATGGAAATGGGATATCATATCAGGATACAGGACTCTGTTCAACACTGGGCAACCAAACCAACGCAAGGTCACGCACGATACGACACGTATGCCAGCGGGCATAGGATAACCTGGAATACCCTCACATGTACCCCGACAAGACCTACGACCATTACTTGACGATTATGACGCTTTTACGACGTTACGTCTAGACAGCTACACCGACTTCTCCTCATCAGGCTGTGCGAAGCGTCAGCCAGCGATGGGAGGAGTTGCCTCGGCGACTACAATTACTACTATACCCACCAAACAAATAATTCCTGTCTGGACGCCGCCCGTGACATGACGGCGACGACGAAGACGAACACATGATGGCGCGTGAGTCCCGACTCGTGCGCTGAGAGGGTTGATGGGGTGAAATGGGAGGAGAGAGAAGGTTGGGAGGAACACAAGTTGGACTGGAAAAGAAAAAAGTTACAATCCCTGGAATTTCTGCATTGTTGTTTTACGCTGGTTTTCTGTTTTGTTATGGATTCTGTACGGGAGTGGATTGGAACCTCTCATCTCGCCGCTCGACTAATTCTGGATCTGCCTGGACGCGATTCCACGAGAGGCGAAGGGGGTTTCTTGGTGTTTGTGAGGCTGCATTGTCGAATTGGAGGAGGATATCTGCAGAAGGTGGTGTGGAAGTTGGGGGGATGCATTGGAGATGTTGAGTATGCATGGCAATGGAGACGAGTTAAGAGAGAGATGCATGCTTATGTTGCATGATGTATGCCTGTTTGGCATTTGTTGAAATACATACGTTGTGTGATTTTGTTCAAGCGATGATGCGATTAATTCTTGGGATGTGCATGTAAAGTTGAAGCTTGAGGTTATTGACAGGCAAGCATCTTGGCTTGGGCTTGTCATTCGAGGATAACAAGAAGTGATATGATCATTCATTTGAAGCAGATGTGTTGGTTGTGAAGTGCCTTGTTGTCTGTTGCCTAATGAACTTACGTTCTACAGTGAATGAGGCAGAGCAGAGATGGCAGTCCTCAACCCAAATAAGCAGTGGCATCAAAGTTAATGCCATACATGACCGTAACCTTGGGCAGATGAAAAGCATCATAGGCTTCTTAGCTATGCAGCCGATTAACCTCTCGTGATGCAGTCCTTGATAACCGAGCCGAGGTGCTTATTAATAGCAAGCAAGCATCCATCCATCCTGTAACAGTTGATGCCTGAATCGGTCTAGTCAGGGCATCAACACGTATGATAGGGTAACCATCTCTCTCTTCTTATCCATCAACAGCGACGACGACGACGTCATTCTTGTAAGAGGCATCTTTTTCATCATGGCGAGCTTCATCTCTTCTCTGATGCCTTTTGGCAGATCTACTACTACTCAGGTTATGGCCCTGCCAAAGACGAATAAGCAGTGGACGACGGCGCAGGATGGTGTCGATAAGATGACCCTTGGGGAGGGTGTTGTTGCCGAGCCCAAGGATGGGGAGGTTTTGGTCAAGATTCATGCTGTGGCTTTGAATTATCGGGATACCGAGGGTGAGTGACGATTCTTCCATGGCAAGTTGTTTTCTTTGAGTGCTGACAGTTTAATAGTCATCGCGGGTGACTACAATCACCACATGTCCATCAAGGACAGCAATCCCCTCGTGCCATGCTCCGACATGTGCGGCACCGTCATCGTGTCCCGGTCATCTAGATTCAAGGCCGGCACGCGCGTCATGTCCATCTTTAACCAGACGCATCTCACGGGCCAAGTCACCGAAGCTGATCTCGCCTCCGGACTCGGCCTCCCTCTGCCCGGTGTGCTGACCGAGTACCGCTGCTTCCCGGCCGATGGACTCGTTCCAGCACCCGCGTACATGTCAGATGAAGAGGCTGCTTGCTTGCCCATTGCTTCAGTCACTGCTTGGATGTGCATCAACAGCATGCGACCCATCGGTCAACCAGCCGACGGCAGCAAGAAGAAGGAAACAGTGCTACTACAAGGCACAGGCGGCGTATCAGTCGCAGGTCTACAAATCGCAAAGGCAGCAGGTCTCGGCGCCATCATAACATCCTCGTCAGACGACAAGCTCGAGCGCGCAAAGAAGGACCTCGGCGCCGACACGGGCATCAACTACCGCACGCACTGGGAGTGGCAGGACCCCGTCATGAAGGCCACCGACGGCCGAGGAGCGGACATTATCTTTGAGACGGGCGGGTCCCGCACGTTGCGCAAGTCCTTTGAGAGCGTTGCTTTTGGAGGGTTGATCAATTGTATTGGATACCTATCCGGAAAGGAAGAAGAGCAAGACACTGGAGGAAAGGTCAGCGTCAGTGTCCTGGCGCTGAGGAGAAACGTGACGCTCAAGGGCATCCTCAACGGGCCTCGGGATCGGTTCGAGGAGATGGTGGCGTTCTACGAAAAGCACAAGATCAAGCCCGTGGTGTGCAAGGTGTTTGAGATGGAAAAGGCGGACGATGCGGTCAAGTTTCTGGTCGAGGGGGGACACTTTGGAAAGGTTGTCGTGAGGGTTGCTGCCAAGGAGTAGATGGAAGTTTAAGGGGAGAGATGAACGGTGGGAGATGAATCTTGAGAGATTCGGGTTAGATTATGATATACGAGTAGAATGTAGAGCAAAGATTGTTTTGTTTGACTTGTAAGTGTTGTCTCAGATTAATCATGATGGTGTTGTCAAGGGGGACAACATTCCATCTTCTATTCGCCCATGACCTTTCCTTTAATTCAATAGTTCTAGTTTAGTTGGATTTGCACGAAATGACAAGTCCTTTTCCATGTTGATATTGTCTGATGACAGCATTCACACATCACAATGTGCCACAACAGACAAAAAACGGTGCCTCGGCCTACGCCGCAAAACCTTCTATTACCCAAACCCAAACGTTTAAACGAAACGGCCCGAAGCGAAACCCAATGCACGCACAGTTTCGGCCGTTAGATGTATATGTATGTATGTACAAGAATATATTGTATTATACTTGCAAATCGGTTATAGAGCCTTTGGGACTACCCTCGCGTTGGGATCAACAAGGTCCAGCCTGCTGATCAGCGGCGCAAAGATAAAGTCCTGGACAGGCTTCAGGATGAGGACCATCCGGTTATACCTCCATCCCAAAAGAGGCACCAGGGCCCCGATGAAGGCGTCGGTCAGGAAGTGGTTCGCAGTCGCGACGATGGTGACGATCATGGCGGCAGGCCACAGGGGGGCGAGGACACGCATGAACCGGTGGGGGGAGAAGCGACACATGCAGACGGCGAAGAAGAGGGCCGTCCCGAAGTGCAGGCTCGGCATGGCAGCTATCGTCAGCTGGAACCTGTTGTTGTTCCACGCGTTTGCGCCTCCCGCCTTGCTGTGCAGGATGTCGACGAACCCATACTCCTGCGGCAGCAACCTCGGCGGCGAACACCTCCACACAGTGACGATGACAAAGGCGATGGCGTTGTCGGCGGCGATGGTCCTCCTGATGCGGCGGAACGTGCTCGGCGGGAGGTACGTGTAGATGTAGACGAGGAAGCACACGCCGAGGCTGATGTGCGAGTAGTACACCCTGGCGAGGTAGGGCATGAGCCAGGCCTGCTGGGTCATGACGTACGACTGGAAGCGCTGCTCAATGTCGATGCCCAAGAGGTTTTCCAGGTCCAGTATCTCGAGGGCGTGCTCCTGGGCGCGGGTGAAGATTGCTTCGTTGCCTGCAATCATTCTTGCAGAGAAGGCTCTCAGACCTTGATATATCCTACACCCGTCAGCTTGGCAACCTCTAAAGATGACCGATATACAAACCAATAAGTCATGTTCCAGTACCAAATCTCGACAAGAAAAGGAAACGCATTGAAAAACCTCGACAGCAGCACAAACACCAGATTCGGTGCCCTCCTCCTCCTCCTCACGGAAGGCTCGGGTTGTGCGAGGAGCGAAGGTTTCAACGGAGGAGAGTCGACATAACCCTCTCCTGCCTCGACATCATCCTCTAGACAGTCGGCATAGTCCTTCCGGTCATTCCGGCGTCTGTTGATGAGGCATCCTGCTGTGAAGGCTAGGACGATGACTGGAGAGAGAGATTGTTAACATGTCTGGTCTTGTCTTGGAGAGGGAGAATGGGAAGATGACTTGCAGGCTGGTTCGACAACGTTTTTAAAGTTACCAGACATGATTTGGAGGTTTATCAATGAATGGACAAAGTCTCGACTTGGTGGTGATTTTATAGTTAAAACCAGACTTATTCTCCCCTGTTTATCTAGAAACGAGTGTAGAGGGAAAAAAGCCAGTAATAAAAAAAAAGAGCCAAGAGAATGAAGAGATGGTAAGAAGTTGGAAGAGGAAGAAGAAGTAGTAAAAAGGCACGAGACAACTTGGCGATGCAAACCTACTTTTTTACTTGGACCTCTGACCACACACACACACACGCATGCATGGCATTGTATGCACGCCCGAGGGCGTCTACCTTCCGACGGAGAATAGCAAGGGAGGGGGGGTGGTAAGTGACCGGGGTTCCGGTACTTGGCTCTCGCTCTCCCTCGCTCACTCGCGTGGGTGGTCGATTACGCAGTTATACGCGCGTGTTTCATGGCTTGGTATGTATGCATCATGTCTGTTGGCTGCATGCTACGTATAGGCATACTTCTAATACTCGCATCATGTCATGTAGGATTCTAAACCCATCATCTCTCCAAGGCTGAATTCGATAAGCTTATTCCCTCCAAGTACATACTTACATATATACTAACTTACGTGGTACAACACGAGGGAGAGCCTCCCTCGCTTCCTCGCGGATGGGCCCGAGCGGGCTGGCCCCCATCCGCAGGTATGGTATGGGATGGTATGGATCCAACTGCCGTTGGACGCTACGCTAATAAAGAGTCGTTGACGTAGAAAGCGTGTCACCAACCCAAGCACAAAGATGCTTCAAAGCCCACTAGGTCAAGTTTTAGTAGGGTTGCACGTGTGGCTGGTAGTTCAGAGCACACTCGTTCAAGTTTCATTCATATCTTTCCAAGAAAAACCAAGACATTCAGCTCTTTCTTGGCAGGTACACAGAAATGTTAAAAAGATGACGGTAAGTGGATATGCTCCATCTCGGCGGCTCGGCCTCGAATACAACTCCGTCCCGCCGAGATTAAAGAAAAAAAAACCATCCGCGGCCCGGTAGTCTAAACGCCGTTCTTTCACTCCACCACGCGGAAACGGCGTTTTACTACTACGTACTGCTGTCATGACATCCATGATGACGATAGATTCTAAAAAACACCAGGGAGTTTGTTATCAGTGGTGCTGCCGAGGCATGGCCCATGACATGACATGACCACCCATTCATAGCCCCCCCTGCTCACTCCCCCCTCCTTCCAACGGAGTTGAAAAGTGCCAACAAACTCCGCAGCGTGTAAGCGGGAGCGTTACAATATGGCCCCCTTTCCCTAGGGCTGACGATAAGACTGCATGAGGAAAAGCTTGTCTGACAGAAGCTTCAAAAACAAGCAACACGAATGTTACTGACTGGCGGGCGTTTCAACAGAAGAAGCCCAGAGATTTGAGACTGGGGTTCAGTGTCCGTGCTGCAAACTTGTCATATCCGTAGGTTCCGAAGAAGCAAGGAAGTCGTACATACAATCATATGATTGGTTCGATCAGTAACGCTCGCTTTGCTCGGGTTGCGAGTCCGAATTGTCGGATTGTTTATATTTGCCGAGAGCGAGTGAGCGACATGGAACTGTTGATCTGATGATGGCACATGCTTATTCCCCGAGCGTCAATCAATTGCTACAAATGGATAAATAACTCGTCTTGAGGCCATCTTTGGCTTACGGTAACATCTGAGTTGCATGGTGAACGAAGCTGCATCATTGTCTTACCCACCACCAAGACTCGATTGTCAGTGCATCAAGGCAGCATTATATCTCTCAACTGCCAAAGAACCAACACGTAGAGAAATAAAATATTAACGATTCAAATACCACTAACCACGTTTCCCACTCTCAAGTGCCGAATACCAAACAGCTGCTAATTGTACCATGACCAGCTCTACTCTTCAAGCTTAATAGTTGGGCATCTTGACCAAAGCTCTCACCAGCAGCACTCACCATAAAAGTCATCAAGTGAATCATCAAAGCTGGCCACTCTGTTCATCGCAAGTCAAATCATATTGATCATCAAATGCCAATCATCGATTGATAGAAAGCAGTCTAAAAGCAAAGTCTAAACCAGACACAAGACTTTTCCCAACTCTGACTCTCGCGGGTATCCCTCTAAACACCAAGCTCCATGTAGTGTAATAGCAGAAACAAGCAACACCACCTCTTCCCCTCCCAAGACAACCTCAGTTTCTCTCAAACAGTCTCCGCACACCCCCGGGTCTATGCCCGATTCGCAAATCCAAAGTCTCCTTCATCTCTTCCTCTTCCCCAAAGCCCCAGTCCTCATTGGGCTGTGTGAGCATCGTCCGAGTCCACGCCAGGTCAATGGGCGAGACCCCCTTGCCGAGATCTTGCCAGGCAATCAACTTTGCCTTGCCGTCCTCGACGCGGAAGGTGTAGTCGGTTGGGCTGCAGAGGTCATACCCCTTGACGTCGACATTGCGGTTCTTCATGGCCCTCTTGGCGGCTGCTCGAGAAAGGCAGCGATGGCATGTTGAGCAGTCATCACCATCCTGTGAGACGCCAACCTCGCTGTATCGCATCTCGTACCAGGGACATTCCTGTGCCTGGCGTCTGAGCAGTCTCCGGACGTCATGTGCGGTGAGCCTCTCCTCGTCTTGGAAGCTGTACGTCCACTCAGTCCGGAGTAGAAACCTGCTGCCAACGACCTTGGGCTCGATTCGGCATGTGACGTCCTTCTTGAGTCCGTCAACATCGGGCATCTTGTCGACGCAGACGCGAGGCTTGAGCACCTCTTGGAGGTACAGCTTGTGCTTCCAGCTGAGCTTGTCCTTGCCCATGCGTGTGTACTTGACGGCGAGTTGCGCGTGCTGGCTGGTGAGGGAAAAGTGCTTTCGCTTGTGGAAGAGGTTGCAAGATGTGTTATTGTCGCCGTCACCTTCGAATCTCTTGCAGTTGCCGCTGATTGTCGAGAGAGGACGATCCGCAAGATGCATCTTGTGCATCTTGACACAATCGTCACAGACCCAACAGTCGACGCGGTCCTTGGCCAAGCTGGCGAGGTAGTCAACCCGCTCAACGTAGGGGAGGTCGGCAGGCTCCATGACCTTGATGATGTTTCTCATGGGCCGGCACGTCTGAGAGAGCACGACCCGAGTGTCAAGGGGGAGGAAGTCCATGACGCAGAGCAAGACGGAGACGTCGAGCTTCTGAAGAATGTAGCAGTCTGGGCGCTGGAAAGGTTGATAAAACTCCTCCTGCTGCTTCAGGAGGTTGCGCTTGGTGATTGGTCTCTTGATGCAGTCCGAGCCCTGCTGGCAGGCCCTGTCGAGGGGGCTGCCGCAGTATCTCTTGTGCATCTTGGAGACGGAGTCACT
This sequence comes from Fusarium protoensiforme, assembly GCA_011320165.1. NCBI lineage: Eukaryota > Fungi > Ascomycota > Sordariomycetes > Hypocreales > Nectriaceae > Fusarium > Fusarium protoensiforme. The sequence continues at coordinate 10,774 of JAANQP010000018.1, forward strand.
GGCGGCCAAGGCCATCTGGCCAAAAAGTTGTTGAACGTGGTCCATCATGGTGATGGACGAATGATGGTGATGTAAAGGTGATGTTAAGTAAGGGTTGTCTTGATCTGTCAAGTCAAGAGTGAAAGAAGTGAAGTAAAAGTGAGTAGTTTGCGAGAATGAAAGCTGTGCTTGAAGACGTGAAGACGATGAAGAAGAGAAGTTGATTTTGGGACAGGGTCCCGAGGGGACGAGGGTATTTATGCCCGTCAAGACACAGCTGGCCACGACGAAAAACCTTGATGCTCTGCTTTGTTGATGTAAACTTGGAGAGCTGTTGAGCAAATCTGACTCATTGTTGCCGAGTAACGAGGAATAGTCTTTTGTGAATATGCCCGAATCTACGAGTGTAAAGAGGTTGCCTGTTGAGTCTAACGTGTATTGAGTTTGGTTGAGGAGTCGATTCTTTTCTCGAGATCCCCCGATTGTCCTCGAATCGTCCAGGAGTCAAGATAGAACACAGAAGTTTAGGAATAATGAATCATGATGCCTACTCTTGAGCGGCTCTATAGCCTCTACCTCCAACAGCTTTCTACTGAGCGTTCTACAAGATTGAGGCGGAAATCGAGCAAGCCTAGTCAGTTCACCACTCTTGTCACCATGGTCAAGACCAGTCAGGTTTCTCTTGTACCGCTGGATACTGACTATTGCAAAGGTTTTTAGTAGAAAGCTATGCTAGGCCGAACCATTGAAAAGGCCGGTACCCATGCCAATGCTCTTTCGCCCCCGGCTTCGTTGAAACCGACAGCCAAAGAGCAGGTCCGGCAGGACTACGTGAGAGAGACGACACTCCTCCTTCAAACCGCCCCTAGGCAGCGACCATTCCGGCAAAGTCTACTCTCCTCCAAGGGAACCTTGTTGGGCTTCAGCTTGATTTGACTCGTTTCGAGACTCATTTGCTTCTCGGCCTCTCTGGGGAACTTTGCTCAAGATTCCCAGTTATTGAGCCGACAGAGTTATAGCAAGTCAACCAGCGGCTCTCTTTTATCAGGCAACCGCGAGGGTCAAGACTGGAGTTGGAAAGGCCATGGGTTTTCCATCAATTGATGATTGAAGCGATAACTTCTAACGAGCATCATAATCAACATTCATGATTAGAGTAACAAGTTTTGAGCAGCATCATCATTGCCATTGATCATTGAAACCATGGATACTAGCCATCAACACTCTATCATCGTGATAAACCATCACATCAACAAACCATCACCAAAAGCATGCATCAATCATTCCAACACCCCTCATTATCATTCATCCCCCTATCAACTCATACATAAACTTCAAGAATCCTTCACTCCCCTTGTCCGTCCGTCCCCCTTTCCCTGGGGTATCATTGCATCGCAGCGTGAAGAAATGTGAAGAAGGAAAAAGAAGAAAAACCCAAACATTTCCTCCAATGCATGTGCTCGCAAGATGATGCAATCCCAAACGACAATGACATGCATGACCATGATCCGCTGGAAAGACAGTCCAGATACTTCCTAGTAAATGCAGCACATGTGTGTATGTCCATCAACCCAAGCAGGTTCCCATCGCCCATGGTTCACCCAAATGTCCCATGACGGTAGCTCTCAGCGAGATGTACATTGTTTTAATCATGACCTGTCTGTGCCTGTCATGAAGGGCCGCGTCTCCTTGGCCCACTTCGTTCGACAGCTCCAACAATCCCGGGATAAACACACGAACTCTATCGAGCCCGTCACGTAGATCGCCATGAGACATGTGAGCCATCAGGATTCTTCACAGAATCTATGTCAGGTCGTCTTCACTCTTAGCATCCCAATTACTCGTAGCGTCTTGGGGCGCCAAACGTGTCCAGAACCTGCTCGGAAGTTCGCACAATCCAATCCAGCTTGGTTCTCTCGAGGTTCGCCAGGAAGGGATCCGTAGGGAAGCCGTCCTGGATTCCACCAAGCAGAGGCTGGATGCGGCCGATAAGGAGTTGCATGGTCTGGGTTGTGCTCTTGATCACATCCCTAGCTCCTTGCTGCTCCCACTCCTATTCTGTGTTAGTTCACTCCACCAACCAGGGACACCACAACTTACATAGACCGGGAGATTGCTGGCAAAGGCTCTAAGGGCCATCTCAATCCACTCCACCTCCTCCTTCAATCGAGCATTGGGCTTCAGATCCTTCGAGATCGTGGCAATAACAACGAGCAACATCAGAGGCGGCAAATTTTCGAATTTGGTTGCAGGGAACCGGCAGAGGCATCGGCGGAAGATCTCCTCCTCGCGTCCACTCTGGATCCACTGAATCATGGCGTCCTGGTAGCGACCCTCCTGAATAGCCTGCTCAATGATTCTGATGCGCTGCATCAAGTCGTGATCCGCCTCGGGCTCCGTCTGGTTTCGCTGACTGGCATACGCACCAGCAAGGGCGCTGACGCTGGCTGTGGGGGCAACATACTCAGAAGCCTGCGCCGAGGCCTGAGGGCTGGTCATTTGCTGTGACCCGCGCATGTACTGAGGGCTTCCCATGTACTGTTGAGGCTGGCTCTGGGCCTGGCTCGTGTGGTAGCTACCAGCGTGGCTAGCAGCGTGGCTAGCAGCGTGGCTAGCCTGAGGGTGGCTCTGGGGACCAGAGTTTGCGTAGCCGTGATGAGGAACATTGTGTTGTCCGTGAGTCGTGTTCTGGGGAACACCTGGAAGCTCGTGAACGGGCTGTTGCTTGAACTTCAGGAACTCAGCCTGAAGGGACGACTGGGAAGCCGCCATGGTTGAGACCATGTCAGTCAGGCGAGTGACGTAAGACAGCAGCTGGTCGATCTTGGTCGCGTCCGCAACATGCTGGGCCTTCATCTGTTCAAACTGCTCGTGGTATTGCTGGTGTAGCTCGCCGGCAACACGCTGCGACGCCTGAGTCGTGATGTTAGTGAAAGTAGGCGTCAGTCGCTGTACCAGCGTCGCCATCACCTCCTGCTGGATGCTGGTAGCCACCGTAGCACCAACTCGGTCAGAGATGGCGTTGACAAAGTCGCCAGAGCGCAGAGACCTGTTCAGCGCATGAGGCAGGGAGCTCTGAATCTCCTTCTGGACAGACGAAGATACATGGGGCTGAAGCTTGTTGTTGAGCAGGTCGGTGACTGCCGCGCCAGCCTTCTCGCCAATGGCCGGGATAACCAGTTCAGTAAACTGGTGGTGGATCAGAGCTTCCAACACTTTCTGGGTGTTCTCATTAAGCACCTCAGAGACCATGTCGAGCAGCTTAAGCTGATGTTGGTTGAAATTCTCATCTCGAACACGAACATCTTCTTCGATCTTGCCGTGGAGGTTCTTGAACGAGTTCTTGAGTGTGTCGGCCATGTTGGCGTTGAGGCGAGCCTCAAGGCCAGAGATGGCAGACTCGAGCGCTTCAGGGGTAACGCCGGGGGCAACTGCGTTGTTTGCACCCTTGCCGTCCTTGCCAGAGCGAGGAGTCGCTCCGTTGGTCGAAGCATCACCCTGGTTGGCGGCATTCTTCTTCTTCCGAGACTTGCGCTCGGGCTTCTCGGACTGTGATTCCTTGGCCGACTGGACAGGCGTCTCAGCCTCCTTCGGCTCGTTCTTGAGCTTGACGGCTTGGGCAGACTCGGGTCCACGCTGGGTCGTGTCGCTCTGAGGGGTGGCGAGAAGCGTATCCTTATTAGCTCCACGGTTCACAACCCGGACCGTAGCCTCCCCGTTGCTGGTCGGGACAACGGGTTCGGCCGGCTGGGGCGTCTTAAGCTTGGAAACCGTGACAACGTTCTGGCTGACGGCGTCGACAGCGTCGAGGACCTTGTTGTCCTTGGACCATCCGAGTTCAGTCTGCTTCACGAGGAGACAGGCCACTCCCTTGGAGTGCATGGCGTAAAGCTCAAACAGAGTTGGTTCGTCGACATCCTGGACCATGGCAGGAGTGCCAAGGATGTCGAGACTGCGCAGGATTCCTCGGTTGGCGAAAGAGTACTCGCGGACGCCACTAATGACTGCGGTACTATCCGGCTGGGGAATGGAGGCATCTTGAGCAACAAGGCGCTGAATGTATTCAGCTTGAGACACACTCTTCAGGTTATACTTGGGCGCTGAGAGGTGTGCAAAGTAGACCGAGTTGCGTGTGGGATGACCAATGACAATCATGCCAGTGGCCTGGTGATACATGACACTGCAGACAGCGTCCGACTCCTTGCTGTGAGGGAGGTTGAATTCCTGCACGGGCTTACCGAGAGCAAGATCCCAGAGCTGGAGAGTGTGGTTTTGCTTCATACCAACGATCATGTACCGGAGGGCACAGCGCTTCTGATAGGGTCGCTGCTTGTCTAGTAGCAAGACCGAGGTAGGCCAAGCCTTCTCGCCTTCGGGGGTGGTAGCGAGCGTCATGAGGGGCTCCTTGACCTCAAGAGAGGTCTGGGCGGGCATGGGCGCACGCGGGTCGGAGTCCTCGTCGACGGCGGTCAGGTCTCGAACATCCCAGAACTTGACCCGACCAGACTTGTCAAGAGATACAATGACAGTGTCATCCTGGCTGAAGGTGAAATCCTTACCCGCCTTGCCAGTATTGATCTTCAGAGAGCACTGCTTGGCAAGAGTCTCGGTGTCGACAACTCGATCATGACCAGGCTTGAACAGATTGTTCTGGAGGATGAAGGAAGGCCAAATGAGGTTGATGGACTTGCCGCGGCCGACGGCAAAGTACTCGGGGTGGTTGGTCGAAGTGCGAGCACGCGTCTTGAGAACACCGCCAGGGGCGTCACCCTCCTGGGAGCTCATGGGGGGGAGCGCAAATCCGTACTGCTCCATGTGGGTATCTTCAATGTGGTCCTTCTCACCCTCGCGAATCTGGACCCAGTAGACGGTGCCACTGATGCCAGTACCAATGATGGCCTCCCGGTGGGCGCCGTTGTGGTCGGAAGGAGTGACAGACATGGCGACGTTGAAGATGCGATCCTTAGTGTCAGTAAAGATCTTGGCGTCCTTCCCATCTTCCTGGCGAATGACACGCAGACCTCCCTGCTTCGACATGCCGTAAGCCATGTAGTTCTCTGTGGCGGTGTACAGGTTGCGATCAATCTGGTCAAACTCCTTCTTGAGACGAGCGATATCCATAATAGTCTCGTCACGGAAAAGAGGACGAGGCTCAGTGCCCTCCTCCTGAAGAGTAATGGAGATCCAAGGCTTCATCGGAAAGTTGAAGACCCTGACGGGAGGAGTCTCCTTCTCCTCAATGACAACAATCTCGTCCTGGTCGGCACTCTCCCAGCTATCAGCAACGCCCAGTGCGGTCTCGTCCACAATCTCTCGAACAGTATCAGCGACGTCGGATGGAAGAGTGTCCTCGAGGATACCCTCGTTGTCCTCGCGGTCGAGCTCAGCCTGGATAGCCTGAGCGGCGGCTTGAGCGCTGTCTTCGAATTCCTTCTCGGACTTGGCGTTGAGCATGTCGTCAAGGTCCTCGGCGATTTCAGCCTGGGCCTGCTCATGCTCCGCACGCTCCACCGCCTCGCGGGCGTCCTGGTCAACCTGCTCGGCAATATCCCCGACGGCCTCTGCAACAGTCTCGGTGGTCTCCTCGACAGGAGCGCGGTTCTCAAACTCGGAAGTGGGAGGGGTGCCGTGCTTCATAGACGGGTGAGAATGCAGAGACGAAGTGCGAGTGGCCTTGCGACGAATCTGATGGGGAGAAACATAGCTACCACGGTCACTGCCATGCATCGAGTGCTGCGAAGCAGCAGGCGAGTCCTTCTTGAGAATTTGGAAGGGCATGGAGCTGGGTGAATGAGTAGCGTGGCCCTGGCTATGAGGAGACGACTGAGCTTGCAAGCTGCCCATCAACTGTTGGTAGAGAGCAGCGGAGACATCGGCCGGCGCCTCCTGCGAAGGCGTATAGTAGGACTCGGTAGCATTGGAAGGCGGGTGTGCGACATCGGCATAAGACTCGGCCGGGTAGTGCTGAGGGTTCGAGTAGGGATGGACGAGAGGTGGGTGGAAGTTTTGCTGCTGAGAATACTGGTGCTGCTGGTATGGGCCCTGGAAGCGGGCGGGCTCAGGAGCAGTGTTCTCGGGAGACTGCGGAGTGAGGTTGTTGGAACGCGACGACTCGGTCAGCATGGGCTGGTGCTCGCCCTGGCTCGGCTTGGGGCGATTGAGCAGGTTGAGGAGATAGGACCGCGTATCGGCAGGAGGCGAGCCATTGCCAAACGAGCTCTGAGCCGGCTGGTGTTGCTGCTGCTGCTGCTGCTGCTGCTGCTTGGCCTCCTCCGCCTCGTGCGCGCCGCGCATCAAAGCGGCCAAGAGACCGGTAGGATCGGCAGCAGCAGGAGCAGGCTGGTGGATCTGAGCAGGAAAGGGACCCTGGATGATGTTGGGCTGATGCTGAAACTGCTGCTGGAATTGCTGCAGTTGGAGCTGCTGCTGCTCCTCAGCAGTCATCTGCTGCTCCTGCGGCTCGGGCGACTGGCGGTCATCGTCCTGGGATTGCGGCTGCGACTGAGGCTGCTGCTGCTGGCTCTGAGCGTGGGCTTGGGCGTGCTCGCGCGCAGCCTGGTTCTGCAGCTGCGAGCCACCACTGAACTTGAGCAAGTTGAGCAGGTTGGCAGTACGTTCCGTGCTGGAGGGCATGCTCATGTTGTTGACGGGCGGCGTGGGAGCCGGTGGCATGTCCAGATTATCCATGGCGAGTAGGCCAAGGAAGCTGGGTGGCGGGTGGCGGAACTCGACGAAGAGCTTACCGCGCGTGGTCGATTTGCGTGCGGGTGGAGGAAAAACGGGTAGGTGAATTAAAGATAAGAGTCAGAGGGCGCGGGAAAAGGTGAGGGCGAAAGGGCGGCCCAAAAAGAAGCGGAGACTGGATCGAAGCCCAGCAAAAGCAGACGGGCCGATCCGATTCCGAGAGGGAGCTTCCAAGCCACGAGGGAGAGAGAGAGAGAGAGAGAGAGGAAAGGGAGGGAAGGCGCGAGGAGAAGAGCAGCAGAAAGAAAACAAGAGTGAATCTATGTGCCGTGAACTTCAATGGGAGGAAGAGAGGTTTCGTAAGGATAGAGGGGAAAAGATGAAGAGGCGCGGTTATGATGATGAAAGAGTTTGGGGTGTTTGGTTTGAGAAAGCCAAAAAGGTAGAAGGCGACGGTGTATCCGTGCACCGACCGCTCCAGCTTGTGTTTGGTTTGATGGGCGGCCTGAGGAAGCGGCAGCCTCACTTTGGTTTTTTGGTCGAGAAAAAAAAGGCTGGCGATGGGAGAGATGGACTGGAGAGAAAACCAGCCCACACCACAACGCACCCGCACCGACTGATGGCAGCCCAAAGCGCCCACGTTGCGTTGCCGCCCGAGCCCAGGCCCAGCAATTCCGATGGGATGTTCCCACCTCACTATTCCCCGACTGTGTACTGTAGGTATGTACGGGCACGGCAGCGGCAGCGAAGTCGCGACTTGGGGCTAGAGCGAGAGTGACGTGGTAGATCTGGGATGGTTGGTTTGCTGTCCGCTAGCCAGCGTGGTCACTGGTCAGGCAGTTTGCATCTTTTTTTTTTCTCGTCTCCCCTCTGCCTTGAGCTGAATTGCTTTTTGCGGGCGGAAGCGAGCGTGACGACGCCAGCGGCTGAACGGATTATCCGCGGGAGGCGTTTTTTTTTTTCACGGAAAACCACCCAACAGCTTCACCCGCGATGCTCAAGACCCTGGGCTTGTCCAGCCGTTGGGAGAAGAAAAAAAGTGAAGCCCCCCGGTAATGGGGGCGTTTCAGTGAACCGGTTCGGCCAAGAAAGTTGGGTGCGCTGCCAACTGTCAACCCAGCGCTTCCCCGCCTTTCTATTGGACGAACCTAACAAATCCCCCCCCAAAGGTCCAAAGACATAGCACGCGCGATTGGTGACACGAAGGCATGGGAAAAGAAGATGATCTCTGGCCTTGGGCTTGAAAAACGTTGTCCCCTGATTTGGAAGCAGCAATTAAAAGAGCGTGCATGTTGTGGCGGACGTGAGCTGCCGGCCAGCCACTCACCACCACCTCCACATCTCTTTAGAGTCATACTGATGGAAGTTGTTTCAAGTCGGCTGAAGTTTGCGTGCAACGGTGCACTTGATCATTTATCTCATCTGCGTTTTACTTAAAAGCATGTCATTCGGTCCCGTACCTCGTCATGATCTCGTAGTGCAATCTACCAAGACTTAGAGTCACTGGATTTCCCCCCCTACCCCAACGGTCGCGACACGTTCCCAATTTTTTGTACATACAGAACACCAAGAGTCAGAGGCTCAAGTGACATACTCCAGATAGGTAGATGTATCACTCAAAAAGAAGGATCTTAACAAGCAACAAACAATACCACTGTCGTCGATAATTTCATGTAAATCTTCCCCAGAACCACCGCCCCAACTTTAATCGCCTCTTGATCGGCACTTTGAAAGGTCCCCCCAAAGAGCCGCAGCCGCACTAAACCCGATCAGTCCAGTGTGGCACGCCTCTAAAACGACGTAACCACAAAGCCCAGCATTTTCTCAAGTCCCCCCCGGCGCAAGCGACTCCAAAGCCTCGAGTCCCTCTCCCCAACATCGCCACACATATATTTCAGTATCGCTTTTGATATGCGCCCACGCGCGACGACGCGCCTTCAGATCTACCATCCTATAGACTCTATCCTCCTCGTCAAGTCTTCATCTCGCCATCCAAGGCCCCCCTTGGCCTGTCAGCGCCCGCCTCCCGAATATCCTCCTTTCACATGCCGCGCCGCCTCCCCATAGCGTGACCCGGCCATCCTCTCGCTATCTCAGCCATCCTCCAGACTCCTAGCGCACATCTCAACCCACCACCGCCGAAATGTTCTGCCTCCGAAGGTAACAACCCCATCCCTCTCCTCTTACCTCGTACCAAGCTAACGTCCTCCTCCCAGCTGGCTCCCTCTCCTCTTCATCCCCACCAACGCCTCCCCCGCCTTCATCTTCCTCTTCTTCATCTGCACCTACTTCCTCAACCGCCCCTGCGTCTACTGCTCCATCCTCCTCCTCATCCTCTTCCTGACCTCGTGCAACTGGTCCGACCGCTGCTTCTTCGACTTTGGCAGCAACTGGTTCCTCCCCCGTCCGACGATCCATCTTCCCCCGGACGCCGATGCCGATGCCGACGCCTTCAACTCGACCGTCTTCGACATGGTGAACACCACGGCTTCTGCTATCGCCAAGGCCGCGAGCGAGGATCTTGCCGCGAGGAGGGCCGAGTGGACCGGTCTGGGGATCGAGTGGCTGCGGAACCTCTTGGGCAAGAGGGAGTGGAGGATTGATTGCATGGATATATACGTCCGCCTGTGATGGATCAGGGCGCAGAATGGCGGCCTTGGTCAGCTTGGTTGGATTATAGATCTACAGTGGCTATAGGCTTCACACGGAAGCACGGTAATCATGATATGGCGTTCACTATGGGCTCGATACATTGCATGAATGGACCAAGAAAAGGAACAACTATCTGGATGGACCACTAATAGGATCAAATAGTATTCATATACACGGGATTCACAGGCTATAAAGAGTCATCTGAATGAATGTACCAATAGTACAAAAGTACTAGTCTATTCTCGTCATATGAACTAACATCCATAACAGGTTCCCAATTATCTTATCTACCCTCATGCATCATTCAGACTTCCTAAACCCATCGCATCGCAGTCTTCGCTACCTAACAGCCGAGCAAACCAGACAAAAAGAGAGACATTGCCCATTTTTGTTTCATCAATCAGAAAAAAACACAAGAGCGTCCTTAGGTATATCCTTCGTATCACTTACATCACGGCATGGAAAACGTTGGCCCTCAATCCTCCATCATGCTTCAGTTCCACGGCAGCTCCAGGCGCTCCGCCTCGGCGTCCAGCTCCAGGCGGCCTTCTCTCGTAGGGGGCGCAGCCTCCTTTCGCGGGGCCTCGAGGTCAAAGGCCTGTTCGACAGGGGCCTCGATCTCGAGATATTCGAGGGCAGCCTCTGAGCTACCCAGGGGGGCCTGCTGTTCCTTCTTGCCGGGAACCTCCAGGCCCATCTCCCTCTGGTGTGCCTTCTTCTCCTCAGGAGAAGCCTTGACGTACTGTGTCTCCCGCGAGACGACAACCTCTGTCGCCGTCTCGGTCACCTTGACAGTGGCAGTCTCCATGGCAGTCACCGTCTCGACGACGCGGACGACTCGCTCCGAGATGAGTGTCTCGGTCTCGGTCTCGCGGCGACGGGGTGGGGGAGCGTAGACGAGGTCCCGAAAGGGGTCCTTTCCACGACCACCTCGGGGAGGCAGGCTGCAAGAGGCACAAGGGTCAACGGACTCTGCAGAAGAAGAAGCCGTGGTAGAGCGAGAGCTGGCGGCGCGGGACTTGCTGCTGGTTTCAGCCTTCGGCTCAACAACCTCGGGCTCTTCCTCGACAACGCTCTCCTCAGGGGCAGCTCGGTTCTCCTTGGCGACTGTCTCCTTCTCCTCGACGACAGGGCTCTCTTCGGGGACAGCAGCCTTCTCAGGGGCGACACTCTCCTTGGGCAACTCAACACTGATACTGCTCTCTTCAACGACAGTCTCCGCAGAAGGAGTCGCCTGCTTGATAGCCTCGGCTGTAGGAACCACAGCTTCTTGGGTCACCGTCACAGTAGGCACCTCGGCGTTCCTGATAATCGTCTGGAACGTTCTAGGATCCTGTGTAGGGCCGGGGCCTCCTCTGATCGCGAGCAAGAGAATCAGCACGCTCAGAAGGCCGATGAGGATGTTTTTCTTGTCCTGCATCAACACGCGCGCAGACTCGGCCATTAGCTGTGGCAGGGACGCGCTCTTCATGGCTTTTTGGCGATCCTCATTCTGGGGGTAGGTCTCTCCAGAGGGTGGCATTCCCTGGTAGTCGGTGGTTCCGGGCTGGCCTCGCTCAGCATATTGTTGATCGTGATGTTGAGCGTGATCAGGGAAAGATCGGGCGTGCTCATCCTGAGCGGGAGCATCGCCATAAATTTCCCTGCGTCTCTCTTCATCTCTCCTCTTGCGCTCCTCCTCCTCATCCTTGACGTCTTCAGGGGAGATAGAGGGGTGAGAAGAGGGGGCAGCCCGGGCCTGGGCGTCCATCTGGGAGACGTCGGCATCGGGTTCAAAGCTCAACCGTGATTCATCAGCCTGGCTTCTTCGTTCATGCTCCTCTTGAAGATGCTCGTCAAGGTCCTTCTCAAGTTCGTCAAAGGACCGGCTCTTGTCGAGGTCGTCGGTATAGTCCTTGGTCATGTCCTCATCGGGCTCCCGTGTAGTATCAGCAGCCTTGTCGTCCACTGGCTCCGTGGTGTCCGCAATGTGGCTTTCCTGGTGATCGCCAGTGATATCATGAAGAGACTCTTCGTGACGAGACTCGGCATGAAGGCTGCGCTCTCCAAGATGAGACTCGCCCTCGAGATGGGATTCATCTTCGGTCAGACGAGACTCATCCTCGTCCACATGACTCCGGCTCTCTCCCCGTCGCTTGGCAAGCCGTCCCCTCTCCCTCTCCTCAAACTCTCTGTGCTCCTCCTCCAACCTCACATATCGCTCCTCCTCCTCGGCCTCTCTCATGACCAACTCCCTCTCCTGGTCAGCCTCCATCTGGACGAGCTCATGCTGGGCAACAGCGTCGACCAGCGGCTCAATCTCGACGTCGACACGCTCCATCTCCTTCCAGCAGGCCTCCCAGGCACCGCCACGGATCAGGCCGTTGCTCGCGTAAACCTTGACGCGGAAGAGTTTGCCGGGTCCAAGAGACTCGTAGCGGATGTCTGAGCGGCATGTCTTGCACCAGTGTGTCTTTTCTGGCTGGCTGCGATGGCTAGATCGGCGTGTATCAGGCTCATCATCATAATCAGAGTCCTCAGACTCGCTTGACGACTCGTCCTCCAGAGTCATGACGTTGGAGGGACCAAGATAGTGGCCACACTCGAGAATGCGAGCCCGTCGCCTCATGGGAAGTTCAAGAGCCTCCAGCAGCCGCTCCTCAAGAATCTCGTAGTCGTTCTGAGGGTGGGGCAGAAGAATACCTCGCTCGACGGTGGTGTCACCCATACGGTCCTGCAGCTGTCGCCAGGCATCACGGATAGTCTTGGCTTCCTGGCTCATATCCTCTGGGTCCGCATTCTCCAGCACGTCTCCCCAGGGCCACCGCAGAGGCAGCAGGGTGACATGGAGAAGAACCAGAGGCGGCGTGGCTCTCTTAAAGCGCGGTGGCGTCTTCTTGGGCGAGTATTGCTCCGAGAAGCGGGGAGATCCGATTCTAGAAACAGTTGGCAAAGGTGCTCGACGGCTAGAACGGGGAGATCCCATGACTGACGCAGGAGGTGAAGACATCTGCATGGCCTTGACAGAGGAAGGCGACCTAAAGGCAGGTCGTGGGGTTCCTCTGATGGTAGGGATAAACTCGTCCTCTTCTCTCTCATACTCGGAGATGCCCGAGATGCCGGAAATACCAGAGATGCGCGGCGACCTGGTCATCCTGTCCATGGCTTCACGAGCTTTTCGATTATCAGTCTCCGAGACGGAACCTATCGAACTTCGAGGGCTGCGGTCGCTAAACACATCATCCTCGTGTTCGTGGTGGGAGCTGTTGTCCCCAGCCTCGTCCACACCGCCTCTTGTGCCGTCCTCGACCGACATGTGGGCGTCTGACTGGCGGGCACTTGAAGACTCGGAGCGAGAAAGGTAGCCGGTCTCGTCTGAGCCGGAGTAGCTGCTCAGAGAATCTCTCTTGCCGTCGCTGCCAATCTGCGAGACGATGTCGCGGGCGGCCTTGTGGATGAGAGCCTCTGTGCGGTCAGAGTGCCTGCGGTCTGAGAGGTAGGATCCGGAAGAGGCAGAAGAGTCACGTCGAGACTCGGAGCGGTCTGATTCGCTCTCTGAGTGTGTCTCTTCTTCTTGGTTCTCAGTGGTGGCTGCTTCCTTGGTCTCAGACACTGCAGCCTTAGTCTGGTGTTCTTCGGACTCGTCCTCAGAAGAGACGTCTGTATCGTCGTCCTTGTATTGTTGGTCGTCTAATGAGGACTCAGGCTCTGCCTCTGCCTCGGCTGGCTTGGGGGTTTCTTGGTCAAGCTTCTCAGTATCTTGATGGAGCTCGTCCTGTGTGTCGTCCTCAGCCTCTGGCTCTGGGATGGGTGGTTGCTTGTCGTCCTCGGGCTCTGCCGGTGTGACAATGGGCTTGCCGTCCTCCTCTGGAGCTTCAACCGCAGGCTCAGCCTTGGGTTCAGCAGGCAATTGGGGCTCTTGTTCAGTATCGGTGTTGCTTGTAGTAGTAGTGTTGTGTTCTTGCTGTTGCTCTTCCGCCTTTGGCTCCTCGTGGCCCTTGTGTTCGTTATCGTCCATAGGATCGCTCAAGCAAGAAGGGTCGACGTGTATCTCGAAGTCGAGGTCCTCGGCCCTGTAGCGTCGGGGCATCTGAGGGCGGCGGAGGAAGATAGTAGCTGTCTTTCGTATGTGCGCCGCAAGGTTTGCAGTGACACACACACACAGGGGAAAAGAAATAGGATGATGCAGAAGCGAGAGTAGAATGGGTTCTTTCCTGGGATGGTGCAGGTATTATTTTCGGTCGTCTGTCAAGCTTAGCCGCCCGAGTGCGTGTGGCATCGGATGGTTGGTCGAGGCCGTTGGGAGAGACCCTGGCCTTTGTTTACCTTGGTTGCTGGGTCGACGGGCCGCATGGCCTGCTCCCATGGGTCGGCCCCCCGGTTGGTTGCTGTCTGGATACCGCGACAACGGCGAGGCGAGGGTTTGCAAACGGAAATTGCCTTTAATTGATGAATTGATCGTCCGACATTTGAGGGGGTCTTTTACATCTACGTAATCTAGTTTCGTTGTCTCGGGGCAGTGGATTTGTAGACTAGGTGCTAGTATTCACCACCTACCTGTATATCTGCTTGACTGGCGGCTATATGCGTGATGTCATGCACTCGCTACCTCATACCCCAAGCTCGCTTGCTTGATAATGCCGGGCAACAACCCATGCTTGCCCTACAGCTTTCATCACATCAGACCATGTTTCTCTTGGATTCCTGTTTTCCTTCAGGCTTTTGTTTGTCCAAAGATCTGGCTTGTGAAACCTACATCGAAAGTCTAGGGTAACGCAGCTCCCAGGGAACAGATGGTTGGGACAGGCGAGGTTTCACCCACAACGCTCCCGCATTCCTCGACGACAAGAATAAATATGGCGTAATTGTGTCTCTCAAGTGCTCTTTAGTCATCACAGATCTGATATGTCGTCCTTCACCGCTGGTCTGTTAGTGGTAGACCTGTCCCATAGGAGCAATTAGTCGTTATCTTGACACCGCTAGTATCTGTTGAAAAGGATACCCTAGTTTGATAGGAGAGCAACACAATCTATTCAATGTAAAATGGAGTTGGGTATACAAACAAGCATGTAACAAACTTGCCATATTCAATGTCGCTCAATCACACACCTAGCCCTCCCACGTCCAACCATACCTCTCATGGGTCTCTCGTAGAACCTGTATCGCTCTACTATAAGCGCGGTCCTTCACCTCCCTCTTGATAACCGCATCAGGAACTACACCAAGTCAGTGCTGAAAAGTGAATGCATGTGGAAACTCACCTTCCAGGTACCCATGGAACAGCTCTTCCTCATGCATGAGCTCGACCCGGGGAACTTCCCTGTCCCCGGCCGTCTCATCCTCAGCATTGACACGCTCCGCAAACTCGGTCTGCTCGGCCACCAAAATATCAATGCCAGGGACAACCAAGAGTATCCGGTCTGGTAGAGTCTCCTTCTTTGCAAGCACCGGACTAAGCCTCGGATCCTCAAAATGCTTCGCCCGAGCAGGTCCCGCGTAGGCATCGAACAGAGGAACAAAGACTCTTGCAGGATCATTCTTGGGCATGTTTGGCGGATGAGGCTTTTCCCAAGGACTGGGGCGAAGATCAATTACTCCGTAAAAGTTCGTAACGGCTTTGATGGCTGTCGGAGATGGGGCATGGCATGTCTCCTGCTGCGTCGCTGCAAGGGCTAGATTGCCTCCTGCAGAGAAGCCGCTCGTGGTCATGAGGGTTGGATCTGCACCCCATCGTTCCTCAGCATTCTCCTGCAGCCACTTGATGGCTGCATCAGCATCGTCAATAGCTGCTGGAAAGACGTGCTCAGGCGCCACACGGTATTCAACATCCACCACCACAGCACCAGTCTCTCTCGCTACACGGTCATCGAACCGAGCATGACCCTCTGGCAAGCCTCCGATAAAGGCTCCGGCGTGAAAGTTGACGTGGAGCGGCCGTTTCGCTCTGCCTCTGCCTACACCTGCCGCCTTGAAGATCAAGGCTCGCACGTACCGTCCTGGGGCGATGGGAAGATACTCGACAGTAAAAGGACGGTAAAAAAGACAAGGGATGGTCGCGATAGAGTAGGTGAGAAGAATGACAGGCTGAAAGACAAGGAGTCGCCAGCGGTAGCTCCAAGGGAGATTACGCTGGAAGAGAACCGCGAGAGCGGGTCGAAACCACGCGTGTAAGTGATGCAAGATGCTCGAGACCATTCTCTCTGTGTGGAAAAGGTATAATTTGGCTTGACGTTAGTTCCATGAAAAGGCTATGTTCAAGATGAATGACCTGAGGTTGCGAGATATTTGAGATGCAGCCTGTAAGCGGCTTAACATCACGCCGAATGAAAGACAACCCCAAGCATTCCAACATGATTCGTTCATAGGTAGGTTAATGTAGACAATATCTCTCTGTATGATAAACGAGATCGCAAGTCTCAAGCCTAGATCCATTGATTACTGCCCACAACCTATTACTGAGATATATGGTTAGTCAACGCCCAGGCCCTCGAGGCGGCCCTTTTGTAGGCGAAGCTTTTCCATCACAGCACTTAAGCTTCCACTCAGTCATATAAAACTATTTTGTGCATATTCGCACCTGGAAAACTTCTCCCATGACCTGACAGCAAACTTTGATACAGTATCATGTTCTGTACAGCCACCTACAAAAGAGTGCGGTGCTGCCACTTGATGGCACACACACCCGTCCATTTCTAGACAACTTGTATTACCACCGACGCGAGTATGGACCTTCGCACAGTATCAGATTGGCTCTCCAGGAGAGAAAGGAGGAGACCTATGGTACTGCCATCTCACCCCAGAAAGCCCCAGCCTCCGAACTGCTTTCTACTTCAGATGCCCACCGAGATCATACTCAACATCGCCGACTCGCTCCCACTGCACAGCCAGTTCATCTTCTCCCATACCTCCGTGGCCATAAAGAGAGCCCTTTCGAACCTCGACGATGCAGCGTGGCGACTCAACTGGGACGTTCACTTGGAGTATCTGACTGCTATCATCTGCAATCGGACTGATAGATGGGTTTGTGATGATTGCGACCGAACCCACCCCACCACCTATATGAAAGATACACCTGGAACCCCCTGGGCCCCGGAATGCTTCCGTTTGAAACTCTTCGAGGTTGAAACCCCCGAGGCAGAGCCCTTCAAACTCCCGTGTCACCGACACATTCAGCTTGCGCTCAAGTATCATCGTCTCGGCCCTCAAAGTACCGAAGAGCAGGCACATCTCGAGGAGCTACTAAGACCAGGCCGCCTCACGCAAGCTATCGACCAGCCTAATACCACAGCGCATATTACTGGGAGTGTCAGAATTGAGCAATGCTACTACCCCAAGATTGCCCATGGCCGATATCTCATCCTCTACACCTGCAAATACATCCTGTGGGAGGATCACTGGGGTCGGGATACATGTCTGGAAGCCTGCAAGCACCGTCGTGTCCGGATTTACCCCGACGAGCAGAACATGGCGGTGTTGAATTATGGAGGATTTGAAATTGCCCTTAAGACGGTTTCGGCCCCAACGGTCAAGGTATGGAGGGCAGACAGAGTCGAGTCGTCCTGCCCTGATTGCGCCACCGACTTGGAGGCGCGTTGGAACGGTTCGTCGGTGACGATGAGCGTCTGGCGGGATCTGGGAGCCGAGGGATCTCCGTTCGCAAGGGTCTGGAGGCAACAGATAGGGGACTATAGGCTGAGCGGATCTAATACTCCAACGGAGAGACAGTGGGGAAGCGTCCGCGAATTTTATGAAAGGGGCGAGCAGCGGCAAGAAACCGGCCAAGGTCTTCTTTGAGCCAGACATCATGGGTAGTCGAGTGCAGGCCCGGGAGCGGACAGTCTGGGGGCCGTAGCCTTTGGTTTTGGTCCGTCATATACATTAGAAGAACTGGATTTGCTCACTAGAATATGACTGAATTTGGACCCAATCTCTGATTATTTGCTCAACTGAGGTTCTCATTCCTGTAATTCAAGAGTTAAGTAGATGCCCGTCGCAAAAATAAAGGTGAATAGATTTGATAGTAGGTACACAGGAGGAGAAATGGCTAGCTCTAGTTCGCAAGCATAGAAAGGGGAAAACAAGAAGACGAGTTGTGTCCCGCGCCATAGAAACCCACACCAAGCCTTGATAACTATGACATTCCTTGACACTTTTCCTCACCTTAAAGATTAGTAGACGGCAATTCCGCCGCCCAACCTCCAATTTTACCATTATGCAGAATTATCTGAGTGAAAAGGGGGATCAAATTCCCCATCACTCCCAAGATAATGGATCTGTGTGCTCGAGCCCATGTTCAGCGACTTGTAGACAGACTCCACCCATTCGTCTGGCGTGCATGATTTAAAGACCACTACTATGAACCGTCGGGGAAGCTTGAAAGAGCCGCAGGGCTTGGGCAGCGAAAACTGTCAGGCATTAGCCGTAAGTCTACTAGCCAGGGCTGCTACTCACCTCGTGTAACATGGCATGTATCTCCGTGACCCCCTGGACGGTCTCTGGACACCACAGTCGCTGCCACGCCTGTCCGTCTCCTCCTGTGATCTTTACTGGGATTTCGGCTAGAAGACCTTGATCGACGAGGTAGCCGACTCCAGTATGTAAACGTGTACTGGTCCAGAAGCGGTACAGCTTCCACGGGACTGTGATGCAGAATACCGTAGACTCCCACATGGAAGAGTCTTCGCCCATTCTAATCAATGATTCCGCGCAAAGAAGATCCAGACTCTGTTTGCACTCATCATATGTGCAGTTTTCGGTCATGTTCCAGGCAAAGAAGCCTTGCGCACCTCGCGCAAGTCCCTGACGGAGGTCCTGAAAGTCAAAGGTTGAGGGCTTCCGAGTGATAAAGGAAACCCTTCTGACCAGGTGATGTAGTTTGCATGTATTTGACAAGGTAGCGAGGCCTGGTTCACTTTGGAAAGTTGTCTAGTCTCGTTCGAATGTAACGCCGATCGTGTAGCCCCTCGAGAACCAGAATTCTTGTGGTACTCCTTTGGACCATTCCTTTGGCTTTATCTCCAGCACTTCAGGGCCTCCGCGTGTGGCCTGGCCGAAGGAACCCGCCACAATCCGGCAGCACTCCTGGGCGGTAGACGACTCTAGCTTCTTGAGAGCTACATTTGACGCCGCGTATTGATCGGCATCTTCATCAGGCCGTGTTCGATCCAAGACCTCGATGCTGTCGAGTTGATCAGTAGTGAATGAAGAGCTAGACTCCGCCTCACTAAAACCCTCGCTCTCGGAATCAGTCTCCGAAGCTGATTCGGCATCAGAATCCTGTTCTAATAGAAACCTTGGGCTGGTTGGCGTCGAGTATGAGATGGCCAAGTCGGCGGCGGCCCTTTGACTTGGGTGGCTCAGGGTGGTTTGTGTCCCCTGGCTCACAGTTGTAGATGAACCATGGCGGCTCTCCTCGATCGGGCCTGCTAGTAATTGTTAGAGATGATGCAATTTATCTCAATGGCAGAAGCAAGACACATACCTTCGAGCAACTCTCTTACCCCAACCTCGCTCGCAAACTCCTGGAAATCGCCGGTCATGCAGGCTCCTGTAGTTCTGCTAACAACACTCTCAGTCATCCGTTCATTACGGATGCTCATCAGTTCGTCATATATCTCGGCCAGCTCACTGCTGGTGCTGGCCCTTTCCATCTGAAAGTCATTAGCCCCATGATCTCGGGGTGGCCCCCTGAAATTTTCTCCTAACCCCTGAATTCTCTGTTGGATCTCCAAAAGTCTAAGGTCCCATCTGGACTGCGACTCATGGATGTTCGCGAGGGCTTCGGAATTTGCCTTGTTCTGGCGGTTGAGGTCCTCATGTATGCGAGTAACAATGATCCTACAATAACATCAGAGTTGGCACGACGATCTCTGGAGTACCGTAGTTGAACGGAGAAACTCACGTGTTGATATCTCCCATCCAACTTTTTGCCTTGTTCCGGTTATGGCGCACCGACTTGAACTGATGACGAAGCGCGAGGATCATATCTGCCATCTCCTTCAGGTCCCTTGTGTCCCGAAACCGCTCTAGGTACTCAATCGTCTTGAGCAAAGCTCCTTCGTACTTCTCGCAATGCAGGCTTGCAGTATTGACGACCTGGCCGTCAGACCCCTTGACCCTGTCGATGTTTTTCAGGAGTTGGTCCCACATGGCCAGCTCATCATCCAGTTGCCTAAACACTTCGGGGTCTTTGGCAGCGCGGTTTGTTTTCCTTACTTCGCCGACAACCTTCCAGGTCTTGTCGTGTAGACTCCTTATACCTGGGTAGATACTGGCGGCAAGCCCAACAACACCGATGGCGATCTCTACTGGCATCTCGGTTGATCTTTCTGAAAAAGTCTGGCCGAAAAATATGAACTGGATGTCTTTGTATCGTCAAAGGACCGGAATTTATAACATAAAGACTGCTGATGAACACCTCTAGACTTTCTCGAGCGGGGTTTATATGCCTAGTGTATGCGAACAAGGCTGACATGCCCTCCAAGTTGCTTGCTGCAGGATGAGTTGTCTATCTGCCCTGCAATATACCTGCAGCTATCTAGTCAATGTCTCAATCCAACCACTGGGAAAACATCCGAGCCTCGAGGCAGTGTTGAGCTGTTGCAGCTCATCGCCACAGGCTGACATGATGATACATCGGTGAACTCGATAGAGGGACAAGAGTGACGGCGCATGCAGCTGCACAAGCTGAGCGTGATATCAAGGCCCAATGCCACATCAAATCACATACAAATACGTACAGCATGATGGAATTTACATTATTTAGCTAATACCTAAGGCATAACGTGCCAGCAACTGCAATCGTCACGCGCCTCTTGTTGCTGATTACACCTATCGATCTGGGCTGCCAACCCACCCATACTACGAACCTAAAGAACTTGGACTTCTGCAACAATACCGTACCATTTCGCATCTTTCAAGATGAATATGCTTTCTCCAAAAGAAACAGGCGCCAAGTTAGAAGTTTTGTTGCCTTGAACCACTCACTTGCTACCCGTTAGTCTGCTAACTCGAGTTCCGACTGAGACTTGGGCCGGGAACTGTCAAGATTGGCAGAGTAAAATAATCATTATCTGCCTACCTAGTCGCGCGAACTACGCTGCTCTCAAGAAAGATGCCTCCTCAAGAAATGTATCACACCCTAAAACTTGATTCTATCCTTCATTTTGCTATCGATGTTCTCTTAGACTTTGTGGTCTTTGCGACTTGTGTTGTAATTTTGCCATGCCGCCTAATGGCTTCACAACCACCACTTCTCACCATCAAAACAACATCCACCAAACAAAACCATCTTCAACAATCAATGATCCTAACAAGCCACTCAGATCCTTATCCTTATCAATCTCTGATCCTCATTAATCCCAAACCGCCACGGGAGGCCATGGTGCGGCCCGGTCCCTGCAGCTGCATCCCTAGCGGCCCGCCAAACCGATCCCTCGGGTCGTGTTAGTCGAACGTCAACTCTTTGGTGCAAGTGGAAAGACATGACTCGAGAGACAAGGGCCTGATGGGCTCAGGCAGAAAGGACGTGGACTTTATGTGCTTGATTACAAAATATCAATCATGCTTTCTGCAGGCTTGACTAGCCGCTGATGGGTTCCCTATCAGATGGTTTCCAACTCAACAATCCTCAGAAACAGCAGAGACAAGAAAAACGATGGTTGGTACATGTTCAAATGCCAGATATCCAGATAATGCTTATTCGTTTCCAAACCAGACCTTTATAAACCACCCAGTTGTTTAACACACAGAGCAAACCTCCAAATAACGCCGTGCCACGCTATATCAGGTTCCCCAACCCCATGACTGAAACTCCGACCGCTTGCCAAATCATGACAATTTCAGTAAATAAAAAAAAAACATGCAAATAATGATTGAATAAATAGGTGTTATGATTGTTGCGTATTCGATTGTTGTGTACTCGATTGTTGTGTATTCGGTTGTTGAGTATTCGATAGTGCGCGCTCTCGGCCACCAGACGCTCCCGTCCCTGGGCGGTGAGTGTCTGTCTGGCCCACAAAGTGATCGCTCGGCCCGTGGAATCCGTGTATCTCCTCGTTGACTATACTCAGATTGCTCTGGCCGAGGGATTCGCTTCGTACTCGCTGTCCGCTAGATAGGCGTTGAGTCACCGATGGCCGGGCTGGTGGGGAGCTGACGGCGCTGCCAGAAGATCGTCTTCGCTCGTCCAAAGGAGGAAATACGACAGATGAAGGCGAGCTTGGTAATTCCGGTATCCACGGTATTGCCTCGAGTTCCATAGGAGGAGAATTGGGCATCACTCCAGGAGTCCCATCAGAGTTTTCAGAAGCATTGCTCCATTGTCGAACGTGGGTGTAAGCGTGTGTATCGGTACTTGAGCGGTTCCTCGTTGACGCTGAGGCTTGGCTGAATCGTTGCTGGCCAACAGCTGCCGCATTAAAGTAATCTTCCCGGTTACCCATAGCATCGAAGCTGGTGTGTCTGCTATTTCCCGCGCTGCCTGACACTGCATGGTATCCTTCCGCTCCAGGCGTGGGATTATTGGAGCTCGGATCGGGGCTCGCAACGTTATACGGGGAAGCGGTTCCGGAATCTGGACCAGGGTTTGCTGGTCTCGGAGGGGCTATCAACGGGTTGGCGCTCCACTCGTCAACTTGTGAGTCCGTCGACTTGAACTCCTTCACAGGTGGTCGTGCGTTGGAGTGGTTGGAGGGTTCAGACACCTTCGAGGTGCTGACTGCTCGAACGACCTTGTTCAGATGGCGGATGATGATGTATGCTGCCACCAACACGATGATGAGAAATCCAATAGAACCGGCCACGATGCCCACGAGCGTTGTTGTTGGGAGCCCGCCGCCGCCTTTATCATCGTCGTCTGCAGTCAACGTTGGACTGCTCTTAGGAATAGCCGAGGGGAAGAATTTGAGTACCGCCTGGTTTTGATCGCCACCGTCGCGAACTGTAGGAAGTTCTGTGGGCATAGTCGGAGTCGAGACGGTGATGTCGGTTGTTTTGTAAGTCGTTTCGGAGCCGTCCTCGGTGGTGGTAACAACGAGGGTATTCGTGACCGTCACGGGTTCCGTAGAATAACACTGATTAACACCACAGGCCATACCGCTGTTGCAGCACCCATAACTCAGTGAAGATGGGCAGAGATACTGGCTCGCCGGGCAGCCGTACGTATATGCTACTCCCGCCGGCGGGAAGCAATTACCGCCTGTACTGCACACATAACCATCCGGACAGCATCCCGCTACTACATGTGAGCCTGGTTCTGGAAAGAGTCTCGATAAAACCAACCTCCGAAGACGGCTGCGCACTGGTACCATCCAACCCTGGTTCCCAGGCATGTCACAGGCCCCTTCGTAACCGCAAAGCAGCTTTCTTTGGCGCAGTCGTAACCTTCCGGACAGCATCCACCGTCGAGGCTGGACGCGCAGAGCTTCTCGCCCGCGCCGCACTGTTCCTTATCTCGCCGGTTCAGCACAGCGGGCGCTGTGATCTGTGCCTTCTTCTCAACCCGGTGAACCCCGTCGTGTCTCCTGTAGTCGGCCGCCTCAATACTGGTGGCCCAGAGGGCAGCTAGCAGCAAGGCGACACACGAGCGACACCCCCAGTTCCTCATCTCGTGCGCTCATGGAACTGAGGGGGATGCGACGTCGATGAGAGAAATTTCGCGAAACCGTGTGGGACGCAGATCATGGACGAATTCGCCAGCCGGGTAATTTCAGCTCCTCAAATCGGGCTATTGTCGCAAGTGCTCAATAAAGAGGGCGCTGGAGAGACGTGGGCTCGATAGGTCCGTTTCGGTTCGCAACAATCACCGCAAATCAATGCGACACTTGCAATATTCACACACAACAAATTAAAAATGATGAAAGAAGAGGAAAAGGAGGGAAGAGTCAGATGAAGCGAGAGATTCCAAACCGTCAGCAATGGAGGCCTTAGAGGCTTATCCGTGGCCGGGGGGTCAAGGGATGCTACGCCACGGGGGAGCAGCAATGGCTTCTGTCATCCCAGACTCTCCAGCGTCTATAGGGCTGAGCGAAAAGTCCACCGAACCGTAGGCGCGGGTCGTTTTGGTTGGATGAACTGGTTACCCGAGCACCAGCGCGCTCCTGAGACGTGAGAAATAATTCCTCTTCAGGTTACCGCCATGGGTCCAGCGTGGAGATTGATGAGGGCCCAGAGTGAGAATGGAACGGTGAGAGAACTGAAGATGACCGGACCGGAGGACGACAGCGAAGAGTAAGCGATGAGAAAGGAAAGACACGCGGCGGCTCAGGTTCCTGCGGGGACAGCCCAAGCTGAAACAGAACCGACACCATCAACCGTGAGCCGCAAGAGCATCAGAGACAAGAGGCGCAGGCCATGCGGCACTACGTCGCTGGATATTCGCTCGCAAATCGCATTCGCCCGGGTTGTTGGTGTCGCAGCAGCAGAAGCACGTCTTGGATTCGTCAACGGGGCACCGCCCCAACCCTCCAAGAGACAGACGCACCGCTGCTGCTCTATTCTCATCTCCATCCTCCGCTGCACGTCTACTTCCGCCATTGGCCGGCGGCATGAAGCTCGGAAGCTCTAGCGGTAGGCTGTGAGCAGAGAGGTGTCCTCGCTCCGGCAAGATGGTGCGCCAGGTGCATTGGCACTGCTACCGTGGCAGCCATTGAGAGGTCTTGCTCACCTGCTTGTCAGACAAGGCCACGAATCAGAAGACCTATACGGGGCATACCCAGGTCAATAATCGACAACGAGGACCTCATTCGACACCGAGTGCTGGGATTTGGGGGCCGAGAACCTCATGTGCAGAGACTAACAAAGGAAGTGTGTTGCGAGGCGTGGCGTTGCTTTGGTTCAAGGTTGCGATGAGGTGCGCCGTTCTGCCGTGGTGGTTTCTGCCGTGTCAGGTGACCACCTTTAAAGGCAGGCGAGTGCCATTCCATCGTGAGAGATAAATGAGCTTCTCCCCATAATAACGCACCACGAGGATGAGTTGCATACCTGCCTCTCTATTAATTAACCAGGCTCGTTCAAGAGGGCAGTACGTAGTCTGACTACATGATGCTTCTCGCGAGTTTTATTAGATGCTCCACTCTCGCTCGCTTCTTGCTGACGATGCCCTCGTTTGTTTCAGAGGCTCTCCATCATCCTCACCTCTCGGCTCCCCCAACGAAACCTTGGGCGAAATGCTCATTCATGCACAGCCGATCTGCTTGGTGACACAGCTTCCCACAAGCCTCTCCCTGTACACGATTTGGCACCTCGGGATGGCTTGGTAAGCTCCGAACCGACGCCGAGGGACGTTCAAGCACGGGGATTTATCCCAAAATAGCACAGCTAGTGTGTGGGTCATCTGAGATGGAAATTGGGCAAAATAGCTTCCACTACAGAATTTAGGTATAGAACCAAAAAGACCTACCAAAAAGACCTACCAAAAAGAGAGAGGTTTTTAGGTGGGTGGTTTCTTTTTAAGTTTCTTAATGCGCCTAGTCAGTCTTTAAATACGCAGAGAAAAGAGAGTTTGATTTCAGGGGCGGGTTGTATGAAGTGACCATTTGACCAGGTGCTCGCTGAGCACATTGTGTGCTTTTAGGGTGCAAGGGGAATGTTTCCCCTTCCTATCACCACCTCCCAGGTCTGACTTTGCCGGCTGGTGGAGGCTGGAGCGTTGACGATCCGGGGGATGGCTTACCGACCTAGGTAGGTAAAGGGACTTTGGGTTGACGCTTGGAGCCGATGAAACCACGCTCCATGAAACTGCGGATCTCGTGTGCTAATGAGGGGCATTTCATCGCGTCGTTTTCCACAGGTCTTGAGTTGCTTTGCTTCCTCCAAAGTTTCTTCAAGTTCAAGCTTTGAAGAATCATTCCCAGGTTCACCCCAAGAGAGCTCTCACCACGGTGAAACCCGATCGCCGATGTGTCGGTCAAGGTGAGAGCCCGAAAAAGGTTCCAGAAGCAAGTCGTCAAGGGTTTTCCTTGCGACAGGGGCCAAGGGCAATGGATGAGGTTTGCTTCTGATGAGATCATGAGATGAAGCCGCGGTTCATCAGACCAGATCGCGTCACATCACCTCAACGCCCGCTACCAATTCTGCTTGCGGGCGGTCGAATGTCCATGCTGAACCGCAAATCTCGTTCGAAATACCGCGTGAACGTGCAAGAGCCGACTGGAGGCGCATCGGGAGCCTGCCCGTCCACACTCCGTTTCCTCGTGGCCGCATCGGGCGTCAAGCATCGTGCAGCGGCCCTTGAGCCGTGGTTCGTGAATGCCTGGTCGGTCAATGTGACAACGGACAGGGTCCTGCAACTTTCATTGCATGGTGGTTAGTCAAAGTCAGTGACTCCTCACTCCCACGCCGGAGCCTAAGCCGATAGCTGTCCCGTCTCCAGATCATCGCTTCGAGCCCGTGTTTCGTGTGATCGGCCGTCGCCGTCGCAATCACCCTCTTGGCATCGCCATCACTCCGCATTCTGGAGTCCGGCTACCAACGAGCTGTTAAAGGCACTGAGACAATGTCCCACGGTTGTTGGGTCCAGAAGCGTCTTGACCCCCATTTTCTTTTTTTCCCATCCTTCTGCTGCAATGGCTTCTCGTCTGCATTGTCGGTCAGCAGAGGAGGGGGGGTCCACCCAGCATTGTCGTAAGGACCCAGGCTGGTTGTAGTATTCCTTTTTGTTCCTGCGCAAGCGAAAGCATCAAACTTTGCCCCATTATCACTCATCAAAGCACAGGGGCGACGATCGCCCCTTTCCATCATTTCCCTAACGGTTCCTTTCATCTCAACTGGCGATGATCTGGTCTCTTGTAACGTCAGAATCGGGATGGGTGCAGCCGAAAGGCACCAGAACGCGGGGGAGGAACGGACGGCAGCGCCCATGTTTTGGATGGCTTGCGAATCGACCAGGTTTCCCTTTTGCCGCGCCTGTCAGGATGGGTAGCCCATCACCATTTCAAACCCAAATAGGCTGGGCGCCGGCCGTGCGATGCTCGTTGACTCGAGGCACCATGCAACGTGCCGAGATGGCAGCTTCTTTACCCCGGATTTTCCAACACGCTGGGGAAGGCAATGCCAGGGCCAGGTGTTTGTGATCCTCCTCGATACTGCAGGGACTTGGAAGATGCCTGAAGGACAGATTCTACTTGGCAATTGACGCTATTCTCTCCTGGTTCTCAGGAATTTGACGTTTGAGCTCGGGAAGTCGGATTTCGGGTGGCGTTCTATGAGGGCTTAAAAGAGGACCCCGTTGATGCAGCTGTCAATTCAGTGTTGGAGGAAAAGTCACCTGCTCGCGGGAGCGGGGGCGTGGGTGTACTGTGACAGATGGGATACGCACTATGCTGACACGGTACTCTTCTCACAACTTTGGCTGTATACACAGTCCCAATATCATCAGCCCCCTGCTGCCACGAGGTTCCTCCAACTCTCCCCGGTCCACCTGTCGTCAACCAACCCCTGCAACGTCGTGGTGCTCATCCCCCAAACCTTCCCCCAATGTTGCCCCAGAGCTCCCCGTAACGTAAAATCTTTCAGGGGCTTGCTCCAGGCCGCTCTCCAGTTCTTCAGCGGTCACTCGAGTCAACTGCAGCGCCCGTAACCCCGCAAGCTAACGGAGCTTCACTTGGCCCGACAGGGCAAAGGTGTCCAGGGATTGGGCAGGGATGGCCCATGATTACCCACGGTCACGATGGTGTGCAGAGATGGGATGGGAGCCGGACGGGACCCAAGCAAGCCAAGGACCTTCTGTTGGTGTGCTTCTTGGGACCGAACCATGACGCCCCCGAGACGCGCGAGGCATCCATTTTTGGTTCCTTCCATCTTTCTTTTCCTCCTTCTTTTTCTCCCGCAGCTTCCCTTTTCTAAGGGCATCTGTTCCTCCGTGGTCGTGTCTTCCATCTCAAGACTAAAACACCAAGACGAGGTTGGACTTGACATCGCCAAGATCTTCGCTCCGTCTCCCGTCTCCCGCCTCCCGCCTCCGCGCTCGCCCTCTCCACGATCCTCGGCTTCCATCGTCTGTGGTTACTCCCGGACTTTATTTTCCCCCTCCCTCCCCACACCCACGCAAATCAGTTATTCGATAACACCGCCATCGTCCGACCCTTGGCTCCCTTTCCTGTACCGAGACAAATAAATCCCCAACTCTCTTGTGCATGGGCGCCTGCAGCTTCTTGATCAGATCGCCTCTGGTCTTCTTGGACAAGACCATGCTTGATTGCCTCTGCTAGACGGCCGGATGGAACACGTCTGATTGATTATCTGATCCTTTGATCGCCTCGCCACCAACAAATCTCCATCATGTTGCTGTACACCCGACTTGCACCGCCCAAGGTCCCCAAAAAGCGCTCGCGCGCAGGTACGTCAAAGCCCCTACAGCGCATTCTGTTCCACCGCATTCTCCATGTTATAAGCATAAACTGAACGTTGCTGACTTGTCATGGATGGTTCGTCGGCGCACAGGATGTAGTTATTGGTAAGTTCCATGATCCACCCCTGCAATTCGAAATCGTCTCACTAACATTGCCTCTTTGTAGCAAAGAAAAGGTGATTTCACCATACAAGACGGTCATTTTGTGGTTGGTCTAACCTCTCTTTTATAGAAGAAGAAATGCGACGAAATTCGACCTGCCTGCGCGCGCTGCCAGGAACGCGGCCAGGAGTGCGTTTACGAACCCGTTCGCCCTCGACAGCGGCGCAAGCGTGAGGCCACGACCGCTTTCTCCCCCTTCGACACCAACTCCTCCTCGGGTTCAGACCGAGCTCAGCCCTTGGATGGCGACGTTCCAATCCGGCAATGGAATGAGGATGCTCAGGACAGATCAGCCGACGAGGACTCGTTGGACGATGAGATTGCCGTTGCGACGCAGCCACCCGTCTCTGACGCTCTCCCACTCAAGGCCTCTCTCGTTAGTCCCATGGACAACCTCCTGGGTTGGAGCCCTGGAGACCTGCCAGTCGTGTCCCCGATTGACTCGATCGATTTCCAATTGCCTATGTTTGACGATTCAGACATTGCCGTCCAACACATTGAGAACAGCGAGGAGGAGGATGTCGAGGAGGTAATCCGTCGCGAATCCATCATCAGCATTCCTACTACGACCTACGCTGCGACCTACTCCAATGCGTACGCGACTCGAAGCCCCTCTCTAGCCCTTATTGCGCCTGTCCCAGTACCGTCTCCACGATTCGAGTTTTGTTCTCCGGTATTCTCCGAGTTCTCCGACCGTACCAACCGGCGTGCCCTGGTAGACCACTTCTGCAATGTTCTGTCACATCTCATTGTCTTCCGGGAGGAGCGCGGCAATCCTTTCCAGCAGCTCGTTCTCCCGCTCTGCCAGGACAGCCAGGCCGTTACAAACGCCGTATTTGCTCTGGCAAGTGCTCATTTGGAATACCGAGGTGTCTCCAATGACGAAAAGAGCGTTTATTTCCACAACAAGGCTATCCAAGGCCTTGCGCGGTTGATCCAGAAGGGAGCGGGAGTCAATCGCAATGAACTCTTGGCAGCCATCATGCTTCTGGTCTACTACGAAGTGGTGAGTAAAGTCTTGGCATTACTGATCCGCTTACTAACGACGTCATAGTTGGTTCAGAAAGGCCGATCGAACATTGTAGATGGCCATCTCAAAGGTGCCATGACCATCATGAGCCACAATGAAACGGCCACTGATCCCACGGGCATCTTTTTAGAGCGAGTATGTGACTCTTTCTTGGTCATGATGGCATTAAATGAAACTAATACTGAATAGGCATTCCGCTTTTATGATGTGATTGCAGCACTCTCTTTTGGCACTGCTCCCCTCGGTAGCGCCCCAGGAGCCAACTACCTTACACCATTCCCTCCTCTTGATTCAGGCGGTGATACGTCTCCTCTCAACAGCGTCGACACTCTCCTTGGAATGGCCACTTCCCTCTGGCCTATTATTCATCGCCTCTCAAACCTCCTTGCTCTCAAGGATCAACTCGACGCTGCTGTTACCAACGGAGAAGTGAGCAAGGTTGCAGTTCTCAGGACGGAATTCGAAATCTCGGCGTCAGCTATTGAATCCGCTCTGGAAGAATGGCATCCCGCCCTGCCTGAAGGCTCAGTTCTCAGCCAAAACCCTGAGGAACTGACCCCGGAGCAGACAACAGAGAGGAGTCGACTACAGAGCATCCTCAGCAACGCTCTTTCTTACCGTCACTCCGCCTTTGTCTATCTTTACCGCACCATCTACAGCTACCCACGCAACCACCCGCTCGTCCAACGCCACACTCACATTAGTCTCACTCACTGTGTGGGAACTGTCAGCAACACCGGCCCGATGAGTGCTCTTCTCTGGCCACTCTTTGTAGCAGCTTGTGAGGCTACCACACTAGCCGACCGTGACCTGGCACGTCAAACCTTCATCGCTATCAACCGTCGACAGGGTATGACAAATATTGAGCGTGCGTGGACAATTGCGCAGGAGGTATGGCGGCGTGCGGACAAGGCTGAGATGATACATCAGCAAGAGGAGTCAACAGCCATGGGCATCAGGAGTGGCGGAGATCTATGGAGGAGAGTGAGCGCCGACATGGGGGTGACGATTGTTTTTGGATAGGCAAGCAGCGAGTCAGGGATACTTTTAAGGGTGGCGGACTGGTGATACCCATCCAGCGAATTCACAAGCTGGACACTTTGGAGTTGAGGGAAACGGACCGATACAGGTTTAAAAGGTATGAAATGATGGATTTGGCGTTGGATATGTAGGGCCGAGGCTCTACCAATGAAGTGAATAGGAAGGCTATCTGATTTAGCTTGTATGTATGAATGAGCGGCGACAAGTCCAGCTACGGAATATACTGTCTTGCCTTACACTATCATGACTCTTAATGCTTGTCTGTGGATCTCGATCTCGGTCGCCACTGCAAGTCGAGGACAACTCCAGCAGGCGAGTGAGATTGAGCCAACAGCACTCCATAACATGACTGTGCATGATGATCTGCATGGGCAATGCATCTTGTCATTTACCCGGTCCCAGACAGCTGGATAAAACCAAGCTTGATACATGATTGAAACATGAACAGATCTTGACTTCGACTCGTAAGATGTCCGTCGTCATTAGCAAAAGCATGCACCCATAGCCAACCTATCTATGGATCCGTTTGGGACATGGGAAGCCACAGGAACTTGACATACATAAGGTGACTAACAAGATGACAAGAAGGTGTGACAATTGGTTGCGCCCCCTCCCCGCAGACAACCTAATCTGAACTCAATGGCCCGGGGCTCCGCCATCTTTCGTCCGGACTCTAGGAGCCCATTGTCAGCCATTCGGCCTACTCGGGGTGGCTGCCGGATGGCGGGATGGGACAGGTGTCTAGTGTCAATCGATGGCATCCGAGTTCCTGAGCTAGAGAGCCGAACCGAACTCTCCCCAACAACTTCATGTCACACTTAAAGGAGAAAGAAGAAGAGAGGTGCGCTTACTGCCGTGTGAAGGA
The DNA here is from genome assembly GCA_011320165.1 of Fusarium protoensiforme. Classification (NCBI taxonomy): domain Eukaryota; kingdom Fungi; phylum Ascomycota; class Sordariomycetes; order Hypocreales; family Nectriaceae; genus Fusarium; species Fusarium protoensiforme. Next base: position 41,515 of record JAANQP010000018.1, read on the forward strand.
GGGGTGTGTTGACCGTTTGTTTGCTTCCTTTTTCTCCCCTAGCGGCCTCGCGTGACCATGTGTTGAGGATCTACGGGCTAGCAAAGACTGCATATTCTGCGCTCGGGCATCGAGAACGCCCCGAGAACGAGGTGCAGCACACGTCTCTCGACAGCCTTGTCCGGGTAATGGAATCCATGCAGAAATGAATTGGGACGACGCCATTGGATGTAGCTAAACCCCCCTCGCGGGGAAAAAGACACCGAGGGAGGAGCTTTGGGCTTTGCGGCTTGCGTGGTACAGGATGCAGCGAAGCCATCGTGGGTGTGTCTGGGGGTGAGGTGGTAGTGCAGGTCGGGTGGTCACTTGATGTCTGGGGGTGAGGAGCGCGGGCCGTTATAGGAGGAAGGGCTCAGACGGGAAAAGCAAAGGCAGCCGAGTGTGGAGGAGGGGTCAAATCGGCCGCCGGTGAAAGGAGGAGAGAGGAGGAATCAAGGCTAAATGTTGCCACTGAGGTTGCCCTCTCTACCGACCTAATTACCCAGGTAGGCAAGTTGTTCGAGTTGTGATTTGTGCTGCCTTGTTTTGTCAGCTTTGTTACTGTTGGTTGCAACAATACACGATCGTGTCTTTCTTTCTGCCTTGACTGGCAATACCTACTCTTTCCAACTCTTTCTTCTGTCTATCTTACCTATTGTTGGGACATAGAACGAGACTGTCTCCGTGTAATCGAAGAAAGGTGCGTTGTGTATGTACTTGATCACTTGAGCTTCAGTTCCTTCCTCCTCTCCACCCTAGCACTCTACCCCCACCCGTCTAAGGCAACGCCGTCTCCGGCCTTCCTCTCCACCATGCATTCTTCCATCAAAATCATCTCCAACCACTCTGCCAGATTATTTTCTCTACAATCTACCAAGCTTCGTCCCTTCTCTCTCGTACAAGAAAGTGTGTCTTGTCTAAGCCCACATCCATCCATCTCCGCATCCCTTCTCCAACGACTCATCTTTCCCATGTCTCGGATGTCGTGTCTCTGAGATTTTTGGCCACAAAGTTCTTGTCCTCGCTCTCATTCGCGTCGCCTGTCTGTCTCCTTGACCTCCTTCATGTCCTTGGTTGATTCAACGCGCCCAACCCCGGATATGCTGCTGGGCTACTGTCGCGCCCTCGTCTACCTCTAACGCCCTTGTTCAATAGCCTGATCCAAGAAAGACACCATATTGACCACTACTTCAGAAAGCAGACTCAACCGCCGGCAACACAGCGTCTTCTCACCTCCCTTGCATCTCATCCCCTGGGTTGCATTGACAAGACGTTGCTGAGCCACAATCTCCAACAGGCCTGGGAACTTGCCGACCCCGCTGGTCAGCTTCCTGCTTGTCACTCGTCACACGTTGTCCGCCTGTGCTCCGTTGCTCCATCTTGCGCCGGGCCCGTCGACATCCACTCCAACTTCCGCATCCGCACCCGTCTCCGCACCCTTAGAGAAGAACCACAATGTCCTAGCCATGAGCAACTTGAATACATCGGACTCGGTTCCGCCGCCGCCGCGTCCGATCCGCTTCGTTCACAACCAAGGCCAACCGCCTTCCAAGCGTCGCCGGATCAATGCAGCGTACGTCCTCCCCCAGTCTCCTATGCTTGCCTCGTCTCCCCATCTTCCCGCTGTCTATCTGTCGCGTCACTATTGGTGCTTCTTTGGTCGCCTTGTTATCGTCTTGCTATCTCACCCCTGGACTAGACCTCTGAAGCCTTGTCAACTTGTTGCTGACTTCGACGCGAATCAGGTGTTTGACCTGCCGAAAACGAAAGACGAGATGCGCCGGCGAAAGGCCCTTCTGCTCTACTTGCACCAAGAATCACCACCGATGTCTGGGGTATCCTGAAGAAATCAAAAAGGAGGATGGCGAAAAGCAAACAACTTCATCGAAACCCGACCACGAACGCGACAACCATGGACCTCACGATCACCGCGAGGACGAAGATGAGAACGAAAAGCCCAGCCTCCACGCCCAGCGCACTCCCGATGCTCCTGCTCCGCAAATAATCTCCCAGAAAACCTCCGAGACTACTCTGCCACCCGTGAAACCCATAGTTGAACCTCCACAAGACGACGATGTGCCGAGTTTACGTCCACAACATGGCCACCCTCCTTTATCCTTGGCCGCCGACCTTGCGCTCTCTCCCACTACGGTCCGTCGCTCCGAGAGTCACCGTGTCCCGTACTTCCGCTACTTTGGCCCGACGGCCATTGTTCCTGGCTTCAAACAAATGGTTGTCTCGGTTCGTGACCGGCGCCGGTCGACTGCTGGCTCGATGACTGGAACATCGCCCGTCTCAGCATTAGGAAGCAGTTCTGCTGCCGACAGTGAAGTCATTGGCGATGATTTGCCTACCTATGACCCGAACGACCCGGCTCCTGTTCATCCGTTGATCATCAATCTCGTCAAGACCTTCTTTCTCCAGATGGGCTCCAGTTATCCGTTCCTCAAACAGGCGAGGTTCTTACGCATGGTCAAGGAAAAGAGAGTTGAGCCCATTCTCGTTGATTCGATATGCGGCCTAGCGGCAAGGTTCTCGGATGCCCCATCCCTCACAAATGGAAACGACAAGATGCCCCGGACGGAACGTGGCGCGGTATTTGCGCAGCGAGCCAGGCAGGCCACTGTTGACACTTTCCCATGCCCAACTGTGGGGGCTGTACAGGCCTGTCTTCTCATGGCATATGAAGGTTTTGGGGCGAGCCAAGACAGCGCACTTTGGATGTATCTTGGCCTTGCTATCCGCATGGCTGTCGATTTGGGTCTGCAAAAAGAAGTTGGAGTGCAATATCAGGGTGAGAAAGACCCTCTATATGCACTTCACTGGAGCCGTCAGTCCGATGAAGAGGAAAGTCCTCAGGCAAAGGCGGAGGGCTCAAGCCCACCTAATCCTGAGGAACAAAAGGAGGTTGTCCAGGAACGGATGGATACATTCTGGGCAGTCTTCATTCTTGATCGCGTCATTTCTTCAGGGACAGGCCGGCCTGTAACATTTCGTGACGACGATCTTGAACTCTCATTTCCTGAGCCCTCAATTGATCCTGTCACCCACTGGCCAGCGCCATACCCCATCTTCCTCCAGATTATCCACCTCTATGGGCGCGTCTGTGACGTGCTCAACAAGGTCCGCAATGCGCAGGATCTTACCAAGGAGACATGGGATAAGCTTGGTGAAATGGAGCATGAGTTGACTAGACTCTACAAGGGCTGGGACTGGAGGTTGCAGTTCAATGTGAGCAACTTCAAGGCGTACCTAGGGATGGGCCAGGGCACTACATTTATCCTGCTACACTTTTGGTTTCATGCACTGTTCATCATTCTTCATCAACCTACTCTCCTCACGCCCTTTGCTGAGCTCCGCAGTGAGCTGCAGCTATTGCCGGACAGCCGCGAGCTGAGCATGAGCAGTGCCAAGACGATCTGCGATATCTTGTCTTTTGCGGACTTGATTGATCCCAAGAGCTTCATTGGGAACCCCTTCACCAGCCAGCCCATCTACATTGCTGCATGCGCGTTCCTGATGGAGTCTAGCGCCAACGCCTCTGAGTCTCCCTCCCGAGCGAGCTCACCTTCGGGCTCAAAACGACTGGATACGCCCCAGCTGCCTGGCAACAAGAGCCGAGAGGCAAAGGCGTCAAGGCATTCCCTCCTGGCTTCGGCGGCCAATCAAAACTATCAAAAGTGCTACAATTCGCTGCAGCAAGTCCAGATGTATTGGGGCGGTGTCACATACATTCTCACAGCGTTAGACCAAAAGTCCAAGGGGATCTGGGACTGTGAGACATATACGACTGAGGAATACGAGAGCACCAAGCTGCCTCGCAGGGGAAGCAGCGCCGCTCTAAGCAACCCGTTCCCGAGATTCGAGAACCAGGCTTCACCAAAGATGTCTGGGCCACCCATAGCGTGGAGCCTGGCAGGGACAGCCAACTCTCCCAACTCGAGCCTCACACTAATGTATCAGAATATTGATTCAGCCGTCATGTCGAGCGCGCAACCGGTGCAAGCGATGAAGGCGCCCAGCACTCCTCCAGGCAACATGGTCTATGACCCCATCCGCCAGAGCCTGCCAGACTCGACAAGTTTGCTGGCGCCGGCTTATCCTCAACCCAACATCTCAGCGGTGAGACAGACTTCTCGACCGTCAGTACCCCGACGACATTCAAACATGTCGGCAACAAGCGGACAGAGTCGACCGACTGTCAAGTTTGATGGGTTACCCGAAGGCGACGGGACCGACCTTTACGCAGGCCCAAAGTTCACACCTTCGAGCCAACAATCGAATGGTTTCGATACATACAGTGTCTCTCCACCAGCCGCGATGAGGGAGAATGGGGGAGTGAACGTGGCCACAACGCTCTCAGGAGCAAACAGCATGGCAAATGGCACGAGCAACATGTACTTTGGCCAAGGCAGCTTTCCCTACCAAATGCCTTGGGCTGCCTCAATGGGCAACATGGATGCCATCACTTTTGACAGCCAGGATATTGATATTGGCACTTTGGGGTTGCAGCAACCAGAGCTAATGGGCCCATGGTTGGGATATGTTCCAGGGGATGTGCTAGGATTTTTTGAGAACCCTGACATGAGCCACGGCAATCAATGATGAGGGCCACTGGCTGGGAATACATGACACGATGTTCTTTGCGAGGCGCACATGGGGCCCCGGTAACGGCGTTTGTGATGGTTATGACAAAAACGACTGCTACGACGTTTAGAGATATCCCGAGTTTGAGCTTGGTACAAGGTGTACACGGGGCATGCATGGGGACTTTGCTCGCGGCGTCCGTATCTATATATGAGGTTTTCCTTGAGGCTTTCTCAGGGGCCATGTCTGTAATAGGCGGCCGGATTGGACATGGAGTAGCTTGGAACTTGGGTGTGACAGGTTGTAGAAAAGGACGAGCCATCACAAATCATGAAGTCACGACATGCATTTCTTGAGACGGCGTTATTGGGGATGAGTTTGGGGTAACTGTGCTTGTTGATCAAGATTCTGGCGTATTTTTGTTGCCTCCCGAAACTTTGAGTTGGGGTATGTTGAAGTTATAGCCATGTTGTGAAGAGGATAACCATCGACGTTTCCTCTAATATGAAGATGAACACCTCATGGTAATCCGCAGAACCCGAGTCCAGTCGAGTTACGGTTATCAGAGTTGACGATAGCAACGATGGATGTAGGAAAGGGTAGACGTAGTACCTCTTTCTCTGCGAGTGGCAGGCTACTTCTTCTGCGCCTCAGTTCCTAGAGGGTATTCAGCTTTATAGCCCCCCCAACAACCATCCATTCGAGCAGCTGATGGGCAAATGGGTACTTGGGAGACGCCGTGGTAAATACCCCTCTTCAAAGAGTCTGTAATCATCATGCCCTCAAGACGGGCAAGAGTATTTATGTACCACTGGGCCATCAATCCGAGGGAGAGAAATCTAGGCCTTTTACATGTACATTTTATGACAACACTAGTACTCAAATAATCATGTCCAGAAAGGTGTGGTCATGTCCACATGCCGGTTCTATAGCTGGATAGTCGCATTATATCTCTTCTGGCTCTATCGTAAGGACCGTACATCGAAATAGTTCAACCTTGTTATGTACCCAACGGGCAGATCAAGACAACCCAGCAAGAGAAGTATAGTCATCGACATGATGAAGCCATCATGCCCAATGCCTTTCGACGCAAGAGTCAACATCAAATAAGCTTTACAAATGCTTCCGCGCTCAACATTCTGCCTTGACGAACCTTGTTTCATCAAGAATTACGTCGCTAATTCGCAGTGATAAAAGGTGGCCTACTCTCCATTCCGGCAATGGCAACTCAACTACCACCAACAACAACAACAACCAACACCACCCAAGCACACACACACAAATACCACCAGAGATGGAGGGCCCCACACAAATCACCCGGTGCACTTTCCCGGCCAACAACACAAGCCCGGAAGCCCAACGATACAGGAACCATACTGGCGCGTGCCCCCCGATCCATTGACCTTGTCAGGGTGAGCCTCAAGGCTGCCTTGGACTGCCTGAGGGGGACTGGGCTTCATGGGGCTGCTAGAGCCAAGCAAGGACGGTACATGATGAATAGAAATCAACCTGCATCGCCCCTGGTCGCACCTTTTTTATGCGCGAGGGTTTCTCCGTCACGCTCCCCCCGGGGGGGGGAGGGGTCTATAACATCTAGATTCCCCCGGAATTCCCTCCCATTCCTCCTCGCGCATCTTCAGCCGGAACCCAAACCACAGCTCGTGCTCCTCAGCGGCAGTGACACACGGCCGAGCTCCAACGGCCGCAGCAAGAGGTCCTTCAGGGCCCGGTACACTTCAGAGACAGCTTCAGGATGGACGCCTTTCTTTCATATGTCACTTTCTTGGTCAGGGGCTGTTCGATGGTTGTTTACTGATTGTGCTTCGCCTTTGTAATGAGAGAGAGGCAGAGCTGCAAGGTTTGCGCGTGTGATTTTGTAACCTAGCTTGACAGTCAAGGAAATATCTATGACTACCTAGCTACAGGTAATACAATACTTCAAGAGCCATGGTTCCTTTACTAAATTCCATGTCCATGTCTTTTATATAGTAGCCAGCCGTCATCTCTCTATACATCCAACAGAACCACATCGACATGCAGTCCCAAAAATTGATATGCTCTACCGTAAAAAAACAACTCTTTCTACTACAACCAAACGACGTGTCGCAGACGTCGCAAACATGCCTCCCCTCCGACGCTGGCACCAAGGAAAAATGTGCTGTATCTGTGACCGCCGTTCAGGCGCACACCATTGAGCTGCTTACTCGACATTGGGGTGCGTCAACCAAGTTGCTTGCTCGTAGCGCATCACGCTGTGCTCTTGGCCCAGGCACAGGAACACTGTCACTCTAAGACGCTTGTTCAGTATTATGGCTATATTCGAAGGAAGCGATGGAGGAGATTTGATCCTCTTCTGTTCCTGCGTCGTACCTTGAACGTCCGGACCCTCAAAGGAGGGAGGGCCCGCGGATACTAATGCACCCTGCTTCTACGAAGATTCTCTCGTCCCTGCCACTCTCCGCAGTCGATCCTTCTTGGACTTGTTCTTCAGAGCTTCCCCTTTCTTCCGCGGCATGATTGGGGGGGCCTCTCAGGCCGCGGACCCTGATGGCGCCCTGATTGCTCAACCACTTCAGCCTCGACTTTTAATTCAAGGTGGGTGGGCTTTCTTTTGTCCTTTGCGACTTTAAAGTGTTTTTTAGACACGTGTTTTGGGGCTCCATTTGCGAATGTCACGGCTTTTGTGAGGAATCAGAAAGTTGACAGAAAACGCAACTCGGGTATATATCCAGGGTAAATTTGCCGAACTACATCGACTACCCATCCCCTTTACATTGTGGCCAGAAGCAACAGCATGTGCCTCTTGTAACTAGAACGATGGATTAGTTTCGAGGTTAAGAAGTATCAATTCCCAGTTAGCAGTTTCATGATCACTTTGGGCTTTTATTGCATACCTAGTTTAGGGGGCTGTCTCCGAGATCTCCGTCACTTCACCAAACATGCTTCCCAATTAAACAACTTTACAAGAGTCCCTCAGCCAGGTTACTCAAAGCCATCTAACTGGTTCAAAAGTCCTCTTCACAGTAATAATCCACATTAAGGCCATTCAAGCTCGAATCAAAGGTTAGATTGATACAACTACGAGGCATCTATCCAATTCCCAAACCATTCATTCATTCCTCACCTCTGATCGCTACACGAGACCAAAAATTCGCCATGCAAAAAAAGTAACAAAAAACTTCCAAATCCCTTTCTATTTTTTTTATTGGTATCTGTTTTCCCCCTTTTTACCGTTTGACAAGGTTGTTGCTCATCTGTCTCGCGTGCTGCGCCATGACGGCATCAGCAATCACAAGAGCAGCCATGCCCTCGACGATAGGGACAGCACGCGGCACGACGCAAGGGTCGTGGCGGCCCTTGGCGGCCAGGACACCCTCGCCCGAGGCATCGTAGCGGGCCGTGGTCTGGTCCTGGCAGATGGTGGCAGGAGGCTTGAAGCCGACCTTGAAGAAGATGGGCATGCCGTTGCTGATACCGCCCTGGATACCACCAGAATGGTTCGTCTTGGTTTGAAGCTTAGACCTGGGGATGCCCGTCTTCTCGGCAGCAGCGTCGAGAGCAGGTGCAGGCACAAAGGGGTCGTTGTGCTTGCTACCCGTCATCTCAGCGCCCAAGAATCCCGAGCCAAGCTCAAAGGCCTTGACAGCGGGGATGGACAGCATGGCATGCGCCAGGACAGCCTGCAGCTTGTCGAAGCAAGGCTCTCCCAGTCCGGAGGGCGCGTTGCGGATGACACAGGTAACAGTGCCGCCGGTGCTGTCGTGCTGGTCTCGCAGCTCGGCGATGCGCGCCTCCATGGCCCGGCCGGCGGCGTCGTCGGGGCATCGCACGGGGAGGTTCTCGTCCACCTCTGCGCGGGTGATTGTCTCTGCGAGGCTGAGGAAGGCCGGGTCGGCGCTCATGGCGTCCGTGTCGCCAAAGAGCTTGATGTTGCCGACCGACGTGACAAAGGCGACAATCTCAATGCCGTAGGCCTCACGGAGCCACTTCTCAGCGACGGCACCAGCGGCGACTCGGGCGATGGTCTCACGGGCGGAGCTGCGTCCACCGCCAGAGGAGGCCTTGACGCCATACTTCTCCAGGTAGGTCCAGTCGGCGTGGCTGGGTCGCGGGTAGAGGTCGATGGTCTTGTCGCCGTAGTCCTTGGGCCGCTGGTCCTCGTTGGGGACGGTCAGCAGGATCGGGGTGCCGAGGGTGACGCCGTTCTCGGTGCCCGAGTGGATGGTGACGCGGTCCTTTTCGTTGCGGGGTGTCGTGATGGCCGACTGGCCCGGGCGGCGGCGGTTGAGCTGGGGCTGGATGTCGGCCTCGGTGAGGGCAACGTTGGGAGGGCAGTTGTCGATGATGCACGACACTGACTTGCCGTGGGATTCGCCCGCGCTGGAGTTGGTCAGGTTAGTCAATCGATCCAAAGCCTTTTGTGTATCGTGGGGAGAGCAAGGAACCTACGTGGTCACGCGGAAAAAGTTCCCAAAGGACGACATGATTAACTAGTGCAACGTGGTGATGACAGATTTTGGTGTTTTGGCACAAAAAAGGGAGTAAGAGAAAAAAAGTATGCCCAGGAAGGAAATGGCGGCCGTTGAGAGTTTCTCGAGTCAAGGAATGGGAGGCACCAAATCCGATCTCGGGAGGAATTTTTTACTCTCTCGACAAAGGAAAAGCAAGCGCGGGGGAGGAGGGGGGAGGGGCAAGGAGCAGCTTCAATTGGCCCCGTCAATGGGAGATTCTCAAATGTAATCAATTGAAACTCGATTAATTAATCAAATCAATTAAAATCGTCTCAATTAACACACAGTCCCTTTTATATACCCTCATCCTCCCTAGAAACCGACATCGGTTCATGTTGTGTGACTCAACCAACCCTGGATAATTCCTCTTCCCTTACAGTTTACAGGGGACCCTCAACAGGCGTCATGGAATACGAACAGCATCATTACAAACAATACAAGAAGAAGAGCTGACGGGTATGGCTTTTAATCATGATTTTAGCCTTTGATCAGGACACCTACGCTCCTCTATATCTAGATTCGCCAGTGGAGGTTCCCAACTGTCCATCATACAATCGGCTTGGTCCAGGTTAAGTTACCCTGTGGGGTTCTAGCCCCTGGAGGAGTTTCCCGCCCTCGCTGCAAGGCTGACGACGTTGCACCTCAATTTTTCCCATTCTCGCTCATTGGATGGCCTCAACAACAACTCATCATCCCGCCAACCAAACGCCTCTTGCCGTTAACCTTGTCATCGGTAAATGATAAAAATATAGACTTTAACACTAGCCATTGAAATCGACAGAAATCGATAATCGAGATCACACCCGAGAGCTAACTAAAAATGTTGTCTCTCATCCGCTCATCGGTTCCTCGCCAGCAACTATCACGGAATATCCTCTCATCCATATCAAGACGCCAATTCACAGACGCAGCCTCTCACCCCTCGAACAAGATCCAGGTCTACACCTCAAAGTCGAGGGATCCCTTCCTCAACCTCTCGGTCGAGCATCATCTCCTACAAAACACCCCCCGGGACTCCACCGTCCTCATTCTCTACACCAACGACCCCTGCATCGTCTTTGGCCGTAACCAGAACCCGTGGACAGAGGTCAACCTCCCCCGGCTCGCTCAGCTCCGTGACCGTCCCGAGAGTGCAGGATGGACTGCCGGCCCTGTGAAGCTGGTGCGTCGTCGCTCAGGAGGCGGCACCGTCTTCCACGATGAGGGAAATGTCAACTTCAGCGTCATTTGTCCACCCGCCGTCTTTGATCGCAACAAGCACGCCGAGATGGTTGTCCGCGCGCTCTCCTCTCTGGGGAGACCAAACACGCGCGTCAATGAGAGGCACGACATTGTCATGGACGTCGCCAACGATCCCATCGGCACCTACAAGATCTCTGGGTCAGCCTACAAGCTCACACGTCTTCGCTCTCTTCACCACGGCACCTGTCTCCTCCGCAGCCCGAACCTCGCCAACATATCAAGCATGTTGCGCTCACCAGGAGAGCCATTCATCAAGGGCCGCGGCGTAGACAGTGTCCGCAGCCCCGTCAAGAACGTCGACGTTGAAAACGCCCCCTTCGAGGCCGCTGTAGTTGAGCAGTTTTCCCGCATGTACGGCGACTTCCAGATTGAAGATGTCATTGACGACAAGTTCCTCGAGATTGAAAACATCCGCAAGGGCTACGAGGAGCTTCAGTCCCGGAGCTGGATATACGGTCAGACACCGAGGTTCACCTTCTCCACCTTCTCATACCCCGAGGATCCTCGCCCGAGACCACAACTACCCTTTGATGTGAGCACACCACCAGAAGAACATGTCTTGGGGAAATAAGCTAACACAGACAAACCAGCTGAAACTTCGCTTCGAAGCCAGACATGGCCTTGTTGAGAAGTTCGCTGTAGAGGGTGCATCCTTCCCTCCAACCGACGTCGACATGGCAGCGCTCGTAGCCAGCTCCATTTACCATGTCCCAACCTGGACCGACCAGCTTGCTCAGGCTGGCATGGCTGAGAGTGACGCCGCAAAGGTCGGATCATGGATGGACGACGTTCTCGGCATAGAGTTTACGAAGCCTGCGCAATAATGTCGCCGCCTCCACCAGGCTGCGACGTGATACGAGGTTCAAGAGGCATCCATCTACTACACGCGCAATCACACTCGCCTCTTGCTTCTCTCTCACACACCCCTTCATGCCAGGCATTCCGGTGTCGTCCTTTGGTCGCCGTGTTTCACTCAGCCCAGCCCAGTCCAGCCCAGCCTGAACAGACCCGGTGACTGCCTGGACTGTCCACCAACAAGAACATGTGAACTAGCACACACTCTTACATGGGAATCCCCACACACATTCGTCCATTTGCCTCACGGCAGGACAAGGCTGGCTGAGCCTCGCGCGCGTCGTCGCGTTCCAGCACGACCCGACGCGTCGACCCCTCTTGATGGCGAGATAGATTTCTTGCTCTTCATTCTGGGTGGCTCGAGGAATGGGCACGGCACCCTTTTGCGCGAGTGCCGGGTGAGATAGGGGCATCACATGGCTTGTCAGCCGACCTGCTGTTGGTGTCCCAAAATGTCAACCCCTTTGATTGCCTTTGATACCACACCTCTCATCGCCCCGCTCCGCGATGGCCTCTCCCTTTCCTTGCTTCGAATCTGGCGCACTGTCTGGACGGTGCAGCATGACTGGTCGTCCGGCATCCGGGAATATCAAGGTGTGGCTGTTGAGCCAAGAGGTGTGCCCACGGTGAGGAAAGTATTCTAAGACATTGAGAGCGGAGATATTCAGCATCCATCACATCCATCAACCGCAAGCAGAAGCTACCGAGCCGAGGACAGGGGCTGCATAGTCCAAGCATTGCCATCCTCCAATATCTGGGTTTTGAAAAGACCAACCGAGGGGGTTTTCTCGAGATGGAGTGTCGGGGGATGCAAGCCCCGAGACATGCGTCGTCGATCCCTTTGCAACCTCTGCAATTCGGTCTCGGCAACCATGGTCGGTGATCAAGTCCCATGCTGATCAGGGCCCGGGAGTCAAAAGAGGGAGGTGGTGCAGAAAGGTCCCCGGCTTGAAGTCGAAAACAGGTAGACGGAGCCAAAATCCCCGAGGCGGGCGCTAGATGGCGGCGGCCAGAGCCGAATAAACACTCAGTCGGACTGAACAGGAGCTGGCTGGTGTAAGTCATGTAAGCAATGATGGCTTGAATGTTACCCTGAGACAGACCGGGTTGGCTGCTGTCTTGATAATCACTCTCGTCTTGCTCAGCCCGTCCCCATCTCGTCTTACCGTCACATCCATCCATCCATTCAAGGCCGCTCTGAGCATCCGCAACTCATCCGCCATTCCCGAAACTCTTGGCCGATCCGATAGCTGATCCAGGGTAGGCAATAGTCCTTGGTCAAGGGCTCCCAAAAGACATCATCCTGACGTGGGACTAAGACAAACCCTTCCCCTCTCCACACCACCAACACGAACGGGTCAAAAATTGCCCATCTCATCCTTGGAACTCTCCTCTCGGTCCCCATCTGGATCCGCAAGGCGGGCATGACGTGCATGAGTCTACCCCAGGACCCAACAACAAATGAAATTCCCTCGTCACTCGATGGGATGGCCTTTGCAGCAACAGCCTGCCCTTCACCGCTGTGGCGCTCCCTCTTTGTCACCTTGACTTTCTAGTGCAGCCTGTTCGGGACGGGTCATTCGAAGAAAAGGGCAGGACCCTTTGTTGCAAGTCGTGATTCTGAGTGCTTACCTAGGCTCGGCTTCAACGGGAGGCTGGCTGACTTTGCCAAACACGGACCCAAGAACTCAACCTCCAGCTGGGTCCGTACTGTAGTTGCAGATTGACTGATTAATTGGTGGGTGACGCAGTCACAAGCACTGGACATGTCGGTTCTCGTTCTCCGCATTGCAAGTTGGGTCCATCTTCCGCGGGAAGCCGTGAAACATTTCTTTGCTTTTTCCACAGGAACGCTGTTCCCCATCTGGTAACCTCTCACACCTCCGCAGTCTGTTGGTTTCCGGGATTATCGAGGATATGATGAATCATGACAGTGGAGAGTGGCATTCTCCATGCCATGATGAACAATATTAAAGTTGCCAACGGCTTAATGACTCAGTTCAAGTGGCCGTTGCAAAGGCGTGCCGTGGCTCTCCACGGGCATCCATATTCGCCAAACGAGCACGGCTGGCTCATCGACCATGTGTCCGTACCCATCCTGTTGGTTCAGCCGTGCGCAAAACTTGCTCTCATGCAGTGTAGCTTGCCATGATTGGACGAGGCATCGATATTCTGCAAGCCAGCCAAGAGATGTCCCCAATCTCAAACCGCCAATATCTCAGGTATTGCGCCCAACTCAAATATCGCGACACCTCGAAACCTTTTCTTTTCGTTCCCGCCAGTGGCGGCTGCTCCTGGTGTCAATCCAAAGTGGCATGATGGTTCCCGTCTCTGCATCCACGTTGAAAAGAGCCGGCGTCGAGTCTAATCTTTGGCGCCTGATTATGGAACACCACCTCCGGGCTGTAGTGGCTCCCGGTGGCCTAGTTACGGCACTGCTGCATCTCGAGATCCATTTGCAGCTGCCCGGATTCTGGGGGAGGGGACGTTCGGGGATCAAGTTGGACCTGAGAGCAGGGGTTGAGCTCGCATCCAGGTGTAGGCGTAAATGTGTGTCGACATCGGCCCTGGAAACAGACAGTACTTTGCATCAAAGTCTCTCCCACAGTGTATCGCAACAGCCCTGATGGTGTCGGAACTCCGCGGCCTTTGGCCTCTATCTCCTGAGCGGCACGGCACAGTCATCGCCTCTAGGGCTGCCATCTTGACAAATCTCAAGCAGGGATTGCGGCAGAAGTGTCAGCAAGACATGGCTGAAATCAGGACTTCCAGCTGCTCTTACGCCGTAATCACCGTCAAGGTCCCGGTCGCAGGGCGTCTTCATTGTCGCCCCCTAACAAGACAAGGCAAGGCAAACAAAGGCCTCGACCCTCCTTGAGCGCGAGCACTTGTGACGAATCATATTCTACGCCACCTGAGCGACATAGAGATGAAGTAAAATGCAACCGGCCTGGCTGAGCTGTGTTACAGCAGATTGCCGTTTCCAGAGCGAGCAACATGCGACCTGGCAACTGTTGGGAGCCTCGTATCCAATGAGGTCGCCGAGCATGAGCGCAGCTGGTCCCGAAACGGTCGAAGCTCAACGCCCTGATGTTGCCCTGCCTCTTGCATGTCGGCTGCGTTGTACCATTCTTTGTGTGACGGCCGTTGACGCTGACGAAACGGGCGCCGCTTGTAAGATAGATTGCCGAGCAGGTCAGTGAGGCTTGTCAGATGCAACTACATGAACGCCCTGAATTGGAAATCTGCCAATCCGTTTCCGAGATAAGCATCAAGAGAAGGAAAGCGCATCTTTTCGCTTCGGCCAAATACTTTGCTTTGACTGACTGACCGAACATTCAACTCTGCTTGCACCGCAGTTGGTTGTCAGCCCACATGAGCGGCAATCACGGACGTTTCTGTTCTACTGTATTTGCCGTCCTCAATGTGACACACCTCGAATCTAAGGAATCATGACGAAACGGATGCAACTGTGTGCTGGATTGGAAAAGAAATGCCATACCGTCGCTTACGGCGGGACCAGCGTTTCAATCGGGGCTCAACCCAACGGGCAGCGGCAAGGAGCGGGCCATCGAACGTACGCATCCATCACTTGCATAGGCTTTTTCTTCTTCTCATGGCAGGGTCCAGGGCTCTCTGCTCGAGGCCCCCTGAAGATTGCGTCTGGGCTAGCTCCTCCATCCATCCTGGGAACACGTTGGTCTGCGGTCGCGTTGCTTTTCTTGCGCTCTCGTCTGCCAGCCCAGCCTGGTTCAACCAGACTCGATCGTCATCGAGAGTGTGGGCAGCAAAAGCAACAGTCGACGAGCGAGCTCCTCATCCCTGCCTGATCCTGATCCTGACCCCTGCCATGCTGCCATGCTCCATGCAATGCAGGCAGGGTCGGTCTCGACTTGGACCTGGATCATTCGTCTGCCGATTCTGTGCTGGTTCTTCCATGGCCAGGCTTAGATCAGTGAGCAGCCGCCACGTTGGATGCAGGAACTCGGGTCGCTATGCTGGGCCGTGGTGCAGCTGTGGAACACACAGCACAGCACATCACAGCAACAAGCAAATCTCGAACAGTACGGGGAGCAGGACAGGACGTCCTGGGTCGCCAATCGATGCGTTAGAGGCTGAGTTGTCGTCGTCGGCCGCTTCATGCACCGAGGACTTCCACCCACGACCGAATCCGAATCGCTGCCCTCCGTCATTAGACTGCACTGCTGCATCGTGACGGGTCGCTTGATGCTGGGAGCTCCATCAGTAGCGCAAGCGAACAAGAGTTGGTCCGTGGCCTCGATCAACGGCTCTGATGGGACGGAACGAGAGACGCACGGGCATTCCTACAGGGATGATGGGTGCGGGCTGCGACTCCATCAAGCCACCGTCAAAGCGGACACCACCCCACTGTTGAGCATTCATATCCATCCCATCCCGCACTAGGAGTTACTATCGTGAGCCAGCGCGGTGAGTGTGCGTACGCAGTCGTAGGTCGAGCCAAGGCATTTGTGCATGTGCCCATGTTGTCGAGTACCGATCGAGTTGAACCGAGGACATGGCGTTGATGGTCTGGTCGTCTAAGTTGGTCTTTGTTGCACTGCACTGTTTGCCGTGATGCTGAGACCAACTGGTGATCTAGGATCGCTCTCCATGATTAGACGAGGCTCGAGGTATCTGTAGATAGGGGGCAATACGGAGAGCACATGGCCAAAACCTGGGGCATCAGATCTCCATTCGCCCTCATTAGTCTGGAGGGCCAGCACGCTAAAGAAGATCTCAGTGTACCCATCTCGAGTTTCGCTGCAGACCTGAATGCATAGCGATGCAATGCGACGAAGTCGAAACGGACCGAGACCGATAGCCACAGTCGGCGGCGTCTGCAGCATCATCATCCAGGATCGTGAACGGGAGCCAACGGGATCCCGACGACGGCCGACGAACAGCGCCATCGTGGTCTGCGATCTCTGTTGATGAGTGACGGCAATCATACCATCGCGCAAAGGCCTCGCAGCAAGGTTCGTAGCTGCGGTGATGGCCCGGCCAAGAGGCACCGGAGCCGGCTAACACTGGACGGTGTTGACGGCGTCAGGGGATAGAGGCAATGGCTGACCCTCCGCTTCAGCAGTTGTTGGCTTTCCGTCGATAACGGTATGAATTCAGATCCCAAGAGCAGAGGAATCCGCTACGTATTTCCCCATCCCTGCCTCTATTCCCTGTCAAGCTGTCGGGCAGACCCCTGGCTGATCTCCACCCACAGATGATCTCGTCCAGACAGCGTCTACCTGCAGCAGCGGGCCCGCTCGGTGCTCCGCTCATTATCCGAGCCGGGCCGGTGCTGGACATGGGCTTCATGCTGGTGGCCGCGATGGGTGGTGTCAGAGCTGGAGCCACGCAGCTCCCCTGCCGCAGGGTTGGGGACTTTGCCGCAATCAGTTTCCTGTCTCTGTTCGTCCGGGGCAGTTGTGCTGATTATTTCGGGAGGAATTGCCCAATCGATAAAGGCTCGAGACATTTGCTTCGTCTGGGACCCTTAAAAAAGGGTCCTGGGGTTGAGTGAGGCCAGAAGTTGTACGATGATGCGGCGGCTACGAAACAGTCCGTCCATTGACTGGCATGCTGGGCAAAGACGTCGGTGGTTTGTTATCGAGAGTGAGCCGAGCCTCGGATGGAGGCGTTCAGTGAGTGACGTAGCGAGAGAATTCGCCTCTGATTTGTGCAAGAGGCTTGAGGCAGTGTGAGATCCATTTCCGGTCGAGACAGAGCCAAGAGAGCGCTAACTAGTTGAAGACGGTATTTGAGAGAGGTCCCTATCGTGTACTGTTTTCATGGCGTTCCAAGACACGAGCTCATGTTGATTGAGCAAGGACTGGCTCCTCGATATGCATTGGCAATGTCCACTCAGAAGCGGAATTAGTACTTCACGATGCTGCCGGCTCTTTATCGTTGATTCAGTTGGTTCTGGCTCTCTTCACCTAAGCCAACCCAGCCTAGCCTGATCAATGTCTCGCTTGTTGGTCGTGCCCTCTCCGTCACAGAGGCGTGAGAGGCTCTACATGCCCCCAGGAGGTGTTGAAATCACTAGCCGCTCCGTCATGGCTGGCGGCGTCGGGCGAGACCGCCGCTGGGGTCAAGCTTGGATGTGCGGGTTGGGCCATCTCGGTAGTGAGCATCTGGCGATGGGAATTCCCACGCTTGTTTGGTCGTTGGGCAGTATCATGACAAGAGAAGATGCTTGGGAGCTAGGTATCGAAAAGCCTGGGGAGGCTTATCGACTCCTGAGCCAGTCAGTCTGGAAGACTGAGAAGGAAAAAGTGGGCGGAGGTGACTTTCCAGTCCAGTTGGCGTGGCGGGGAAGTTGCAGATGGGCGATGGGGTGAATGGAAGGCGCCAAAGCGGACATGGAGGACCGGCGGGGACCGGAGGCAGGCCTTGTGCAGCTGCATGCAGATAGCTGCAGGAAGGTGCAGACAAGATGAAGGCGCTAGAGGTAGGATGGTACAACGTGTTTGGCACTGAAACTGGAAGAGACGAGCGATCGTGGCGAGTCAGCTAGTCAGACCAAGACGACCTACGATTACCACGATGCCGTGTCTATTGTGCAGGCTACATGTCTGTGATGGGAAAACCAACAAGATCAAGTCAATGAATAGGTAGATAGTTGAAGAGCGAATACGACATCCAAGGAATTGAACTTGAAACTCAACCGGGCACAAGAAGTCGTTCAAGACGGAGAAAAAAAGGGGCAAAGCTGGAGAATTGCGGATTTGATCGACACAGCGAACCAGCTAGCTCACCCATGTGCATGGGGTCTAAGTGAAGTCTATCTCCGTCCATGCCGTTGAATCCTCACGAAACAGGGGGTTGGCGGTATCACAATGTCAATGGATTAAATGTGCTCACTATCCATACGTATTCGAATCTCTCAGCGGACGATTACCCAACAATAACAACATAGGCCTGGAGGACGGGGACGGAGTTGCCAGCCCGTCCCTGGAATTGCGAGACTAAAAAGTTGGTTCATCTGGGCGGGCACATGAACGGCTGCAAGCTGTTGGACGTGATGGTCTTGGGAGCAATCTCATGACGGAGGCACGCGAGCAGACTCCGTTTCCGTTCAAAGCGGAAACCGACAATGTGCACGAAGCGAGCCTCGTCTGCAAGAGTTACGCTGGGTCTGGAGAACAGAGAGACGTTGACGGGCAAAAACAGGTCAGCCAAGCCTAGCTATGTCGCAGCCCAGGCGAGTAGCCAAACGAGAGCGAAAAACAAATGTCTGGAGCCGCACCCTTGCAGGGCGCCCGGAATTGATACGCTGCAATTCTCATGCACAGCAGAGACGGAGGCGCAGAAGCGTGTCCGTGTCTGGTGGACATGGACAAGTTCCGTTAAGGCAACCCGCTGGGACGAGGCTCAAGGATTCCAATCTGTTGGTTCCAGGTCAGACAAGAGCCACAAGCCAAGATGCCACAATTGACCAAAAGCAAAAAAAAAACCTGCGTGCGTTCGAAAGACGCGAATCTTATCGGGGCTGGAGACAGGGGAAAAACGGCCCCAGCAAAATGGGTCCGTCCAAACAAGACAAGAATGGGGCCCAGCCTAGAAGCCACCAAGCCCAACGGGGAGCGAGCGATGGATTCTGGTGAGGGTGAGAAATCGAACACACACATGAAAATACAAATGGTGAGATGCCATTGGCTGGCTGGTCAGGTCGGCTGTCCATTCGCCCATTTGCGGTGTCTCATCGGCCATCACTCATCATCCATGGAAAGATCATCCATGAACCACCGCTGGCTCGGCTGTTGTTGACAGATTAGGTGTCAAAGGCGGGTTCCATGGATGGAGACTTCATCATGGGTTTATCCAAGGCGGCTGCAGGGGAGCCATCATGGCCTGGCAAGGCATGTTCCCGTCTTGAACGAGACGCTGCTCCACCGAGCTCTTGATGCACGGTATGATGAGCACAGTGAATCTCAGCCAGAGCAGATGCTCCCGTCCAGACTGGGACGTGTCCAGGGCCTGCAGTGCTGCTGCAGGGCACAGCATGGCAGCGCGAATCAGACGTCAACGATAAGGCAAGGGTAGGTGTTTGGGTGTCCACATCTGTTACAACATCACCGCCTCCCGCACCATGGCCCGCAGCCGCTCACTGGTTCGTCGAGCTCCCTGACTCTCCCCATTGCGTCAGCTATCGACGACGCCTTGGAGATATCGTTTTCAGCGCCCGAGTGTGAGTGCCCAGAAGATGCTGAGCTGAGCATCATGTTGAATTCAACCATCGACAAGCATCCCCAAGGTTGACATGTCGCGTCGCCACGCTCCGCAAGTCGTCATAGTTGCGGCTGGGATCTTGTTGGACAAACCGGGTTATTTCTCCCCATGTCAATCTCTCTGTGACACTCACCAGACGCCGCGCTGCAAATCACATCGCCAAGCCATCCCAGCCCGAGCGTTGCCAAGACCCTCACCGGGCAGGGCCAGGACTTGCTCAGTGCTTGTGCGATCCCTTGTGCTGTGTTGTACTCCCTTGTCTGTTGAGCTCATTGTTGGTGCCCATAGCTCTCACCTTTCGCAAGCATTGATCTGACGGTGAGAGATGATATCGAATGATGGGCCTGATCGAGACTGTGGTTTCAAGATAATCTCATGTCGTTCTCTGGAGAAGCGCCAGGGCATCAAAGGTAGGTTGAATGCGCTGGAGGGCCAGAGGCATTGCACAGTGCCCGACATGGTTTTGAGGCCCGAGGCTGTAGTTGCAGTGCCTCTGCAGGTGAACGGGTCAAGAATAAACGAGACACTGGGCACAAGAACAGCAAAGCAGCTCTAACTCTTCTCAGAGGCTATGGGTTTATGAGAGGGGGTTTACATAAAAGGATGCGACATTATGTAAAACAAACCATCATGAGAAGAGACAATATCTTCAAAAAATACATTATTTCCTAATTATTACCATATTTGTATTGCCATCCTTTGAAAGTGGAAGCATCCTCCTCTCCTAATCAGTGTCTCGGCTTTTCTCGCAGGCTTTTGCGGTGGCAACTGGGCGCTGCCAGTGGCCACTTCAGACGGCTACCAAGATGGAAAGTCTCTACCGTGCGAGGACCGATCTCAGAGAAAACGGGTCTGTGCTTCGACGCCATGGCGCCATGCCTCCCATTCCCATCCCGACCCTGCTCGCAAGTCGCCCTCACCATCTCCCTCAACCCTGTCCTTTCCTGTCTGCAGATGGAGCGCACAGAGGATGCCTCCTCATGCACACACACCGTCCTAAACACCACGACCTTCACGCCCTGCCTTATCCACACCACCATCTTCAACCTCCAGCTCCTTAGCGCGCACCCGTCTTCCACCACCAAGACTCACAACTTGGGCTGCTCCCGCTCCCCGGCCTTCCGTACCGCCGCGCAGGGCAAGGCAGAGGGGAGAAAACTCTACTGCCTTGACGACAAACCAGCAGCCCGCGCTGACAGGTGATTTTGTGCTTGACATTGCCAGCCCAGCACTGTAAGGTACCGCCCTGTTAGTACCACGCATCTTATCTCTCGTCTCTTCCCAGTTGGACTCGCCTTGCCTCGACTCGCTCGCTCGCCTGCCTATGCCCAGGGGAGGAGGGGGTGGTTGCATCTCGCCAACCCCCCCTGGCCTGGCCTGGCCTCGCTCTCTGTGACTCTCGACTGTCTGCACCGCGCTGCTTCTGCTCCTGTGCTGCGGAGTCGGCCGGCCGCCCCAAGGGCTGGTTCTCTCTCGTTCGCCCGCCCGCTCCGTTCCTCGCTCGCTCTCACACGCCGTCGTCGCCGCCGCCGCTGCCCCATCCACGCCTACAAGAATCCACCTCCATACATCACCGACCCGGTCCCAACCCACCAGCTAACTAAAAAATCCACCCCCCCAAAACACACGACCTGTTCTCTCTCGCTCTTTACTGCTCCACTTCCCTCGACTCTTTTGTCCAAGTTGTTTGACCCGTTCTCCATCTCAACTTCCCTCATCAAATCTCTCGTCCCTCTCACCTCTCCTACATTTCCAACGTCCGTCGGTCCTCCGATCCTCTCACTCGATCCTCCTTGCGCTCTATACCCGACAATGGCACTATAGGTTTCTAGTCACAGACGTTGTGACTTTAACGACTCCCTGGCCCGCCTCTGCGAGCCCTCTACGCACCAGCATGTCGAGTCGACCAAAGTCGATATTACAATCTCGCCCACCATGGATCCCTCTCAGCAGCATCACCACAACAACCATCACCACCATCACCACCACCACGCCCATCGCCACCATCACAAGTCGCTGTCGCAACAGCAGTCGTCCACCTCCCTCTCGACGGCGAACCGTGGGACCCCGCCGTTGCACACGTACCTCCCATCCTCCTCCTCCATGCCGCTGAGGACCGCCAACAGCACTCCCATGTCTTCTCCTGGGCTGTTCAGCCCCTCGGCTTCGCGACAAAACCTCGTCACGTCCGTTTCCGAGAACAACACACCTCCTGGGTATACCCAGAGTCCTCTGTTGCATCCGTTACAAATGCACAAAGTTCGAGAGTAAGCATCGTGAACTGCCACCGATTTTTGTTTCACAGTCATGCTCAATTCCACCCCTCCCGCTCTCGCTTCGGTTGTCGGCCTGCAGCGGGGTGGGACGGGCAGGGAGCTTATCGTGGGGTCTTAATTTGCGAGATACTAACGCATTTGCCAATCATAGGACGCACAAAGCTCTTATCGACTCAGATACCATCACAGGCCGCAAGCTCATCAACCAATATGAAGTGATCGAAGAAATTGGTCGTGGCATGCACGGCAAAGTCAAGTTGGCTCGCAACTTGGAAACAAGCGACAATGTGGCCATCAAAATCATCCCGCGTTTTTCGAAGAAGCGCCGGCTCGGCAAAGTCACAGCCATGTCGCATCAAGACAAGACGAAAAAGGAAATCGCCATCCTCAAGAAGATTCGTCACCCGAACGTGGTCGCCCTGCTCGAGGTCATCGATGATCCGGAGCTTAAGAAGATCTACATGGTTCTCGAGCATGTGGAGCTGGGTGAAGTGGTCTGGCGCAAGAAGGGTCTCCCTCACATCTGTTTGTACGAGCGACGGCGCATCGAGCGAGAAATGCGAGGCGAGCCCCCAACACCCGAGCAGGAACGTTATGAACAATTCCTCGAGAACCGCCAAGCCCTCAAGCAAATAAAGCGAGCCAGGGCGGCTCTGGGCTATCACGGCCAAACCAACTATTGGAGCTTCGAGCACGGCGACGTCGACGAGCCTTGCACCCACCTGGGCGCCCGATCTCGCGTCTCATCGAGGGACGACTTCGCAGTCAGCGACGAACCGCCATCAAGACCCATCTCTCGCCAAGCCTCTTGCACCGAATCAAGAGCTCACTCCCGATCTCGTTCCGTTGTATCCTCAACCCGAGCCGTGGAGGACCCTGATGAGTTCCTTCAGTGGGAGGACGATAACGAGACACCGGGCGCTCTTCGATCCAACCACACATCGAGCGTCGCTCTGGACGGAACCATGTATGGCCCCTACGTCGACGAAGGCTTCCGTGGCCGCTCTCCCAGTATGGCCGACTCTATTATCTCCCACATGTCATCTCTTGACTTCAACCCTCAACAACACGACCCCTTCTCAGACGACTTTTCTTACGTACCTTGCTTCACCTTCGACCAAGCCCGCTCTACTTTTAGAGATACCGTTTTGGGCCTAGAGTACCTGCATTATCAGGGCGTTGTTCATCGAGACATTAAGCCGGCAAACCTCCTGTGGAGCAAGGAGCACCGTGTCAAAATCTCCGACTTTGGTGTGTCCTACTTCGGTCGACCCATCCGTGATGGTGAACCCGATGACACCGTCTCTGAGTCAGAGGCCAAGGATTTCGATGACGATCTCGAACTCGCCAAGACGGTTGGCACTCCGGCCTTCTTTGCCCCTGAGCTTTGCTATACGGATCTGGACAAGGAACAACCCAAGGTTTCGGAGCAGATTGATGTTTGGTCTCTTGGAGTAACGCTCTACTGCCTGATCTATGCCCGAATTCCCTTCCTGGCAGAAGACGAATTTCAGATGTTCCGAAAGATTGCGACGGAGGAGGTGTATATTCCTAGGAAGCGTCTTATGCCGGTTCATCCGTCGACGCCGCCGACTGCTACCTCCCTCTACAAGCGTCAGAACATGCACCCATATCGAGACGACAACGACTTGGCATATGAGGAAGTCGACAATCTCCTCATCGACCTCTTGCGTCAAATGCTCACCAAGAACCCCGAGAAGCGTATTCGACTACGAGACATTAAGCGACATCCCTGGGTAGTCCAGGATCTGATCGACCCCGTCGGCTGGCTCGATGACACGGACCCTGCACGGCCCTCATCTGGTCGAAGAATCCAGGTCGACGAGAGGGATGTGTCGTCTGCGGTTGTACCGCTCACATTCCTTGAGCGAGCACGCTCTGTGGTCAAGAAGGCCGTTGGAAAGGTAATACACCCCCTGGTGGAGAGGAGTGATAGCAAGACCCGACGAAGAGCCGACAGTAGTGCCGCTAGCTCCGCCGGTGATAGCATGAGCATGTACAACAACGTGCCACCGGCGACTCCGCATCAGCAGTATCGCGACAACCGACGCAAAAGCATCCGCGCCGACGACTACTTTGCCAACGCCGTTCGGGAAGCTACTGCGAGTTCGGACCACCCTCTCGCGGCCAGCCAGTCGATCAGCCCTCAGCCGGAATCTGTCGTCTATGACCCCCTAGCCACAGTGCTTCCCTCAAACGAGGCTCCTCGAGGACATGCCCATGCGCATAGCGAAAGTGAGTCTCAGCGCGAACCTGAGAAATCCAATTCGGCGGCATCCCTATGGCCTTTTCATCGCCATGCCCATAGTCATGGTCATCATAGCAGGTCCAGTCATCACTTCCTCCACTTTGGCCCTCCGATGCCCATCTCTCAGACTACGCCTACCACTCCCAACTTTGCTTACCAATCCGATCAGCCTGATGATTCTGGAGCTGAGACGATTCGAAAAACGCGGGATATAGATTCTGCCGATGAGAGCTCTCGATCACGCTCGGTCGACCGTGGACTCTTTGCCAGCAATGACAAGCGCGCCGAAGCCAAGGTTGGCGTGACCACAGCTGTCGCTCCAGGCAGCGTTCATAAGCCATCTCGTCATGGGCGGCCCATCAAATCCGTCGACCTGGGCAAGGGTGCACAGAGCAAGCGGCTGGAGGCATCACTGCTCTCTGCATCACTTGTGGCTGCCACTGGGTATCAACATGGCCAACCCCTGATTGACCCCAGCTATTACGGTGAAGCCCGACCTTCCACCAGGGCAAGGCCTCAGGCACCCCAGAGAGTCGACAGTGCGCCGATAGCTCGATCGTCACCGCCTCGCCACTCGGATGAGCTCTGCATGCGGCCGATTGAGCGGCCCAAGGCTGACCCTGTCAGCTTCTCGTGCCCGCCCTCGCCAATTCAAGAGGAATGGAGCCGGAATCAGTCCTTGCCCCGTGCAGAGACGATGCCCACGACCAAGTCGTCGAGTGTAGACTCGATGGAGGCTCTGGGCACCCCCTCGACCAGCCCAAGCGAGGTGACCAGCCCGGTGTCGGCGCAGCCTTCGACTGCCAGCACGTCGGAGCGGATGCTGGTGTTCCAGTCTGACCCCTCGCTGCCAGCCCTGCTCAGTGGAGCCAGCTCCGTGTCGGCGGACATGGAGGCAGAACTCCTTTGCAAGCCAGGTATCGTGAGCGCTCATCCAAATCTGCTCGAGACAACCGATAGCCTCACACCACCGGCCCTTAACAAGGAGCCCGCGGCTGGCTTCCCGATCGATCAGGTTTTCGGTAATGCTCCTGCTATGGAGAGCGGCCCACTGGCTGTTCACCTGGATGGAACCGCGCGGGACTCGGTGACAAGCACCCCTGTTGCCCGACCTGTGGAAGACGACTTTGACGACGATGGCAGTGATGACGGAATCCTGTTGATGGCCAAGGCCAAGAAGAAGCCAGCTCCATCGACGTCTGCTCGTCCCCCAGCCTTCAACCCTCGGAGACGTGACACCAACATCAGCATTGCCAGCACCGAGACGGCCAAGAAGGTACCAACCTCTGTGCACGGCGACGAGTGGATGTCGCACTATGAATCATGATACCCTTCCCCACTCTGTAACGAGATTTGTCAAGTTTTTCTTGCCGCCACACATACTCTGTCAGACGCCGGATGAGTGTTGGGAGACGTTCTCATCGGCCAAGTTGCCTTTGGTTCCTGGAGACATGGAAGCATGCAACAACACACACATACATACACTGGACCTGCGATTGCGTCAGGTGTTTTCTTCTTCTTCTTATTGTTACTAGACCATAGCTGTTATCCCAGAGAGGGACTTGCTGCATATTTCCTTTTCTCCTATTTTTCTGTTTCTTTTTTTTGACATATCACGGGCGGTTCGGTTGCTCTCGACATATTACCCCCTTTTGCACTGGGTCTGGAGAAGTCTTCTGGTGGAATCGAAGACAACGGACGAATACGTGGATGAAGCTTCGGATGAGAATAATGATGGATCACGAGCTGGGTTCAACGACGGAGATGAGCAGATGAAGGCATGTGTCCAACGGGGGACCTAAGCTCACGGTTGATACGAGGTCATTCACGGGGGCGGGTTTTATTTGTTATAAACGGGATTACAAAGAATGATAGCATTTCTTTGCTGGGGCTAGCTAGGTATTCATTAGTTAGTGGCTTTGGGCGTTGGCCTGCCTGTCCCACGGGATGGGCAAGGGAGCTTCTGGGTGCATTTGCATAGGAACTGGGAGGAGTAGCGTCTCTTTACTGATTGCTCTCCTGTCCCCCTTTTGCGGGATGGGATGGAGATGGCGGGAAGCGATATCACTACAAAGATGAATCAAGAAGCGACAGCGAGTTGACTGTCAACATGACTGGCCACGAGATGATGTGTAGTGAGTGAAGTGAAGTTGACTTTGTTAGTAGGTTGATTCTCTCTGAAATGTACCCATGTATTGAGGCATTTTGAACCTCATTCCATATCCAAAGGATAGATCAACCAACCAATGGCTTTCAGCAGTAGTCAACATTAAATAGGCTTTGTATATATTCACGTTGACACTCTGCCCCGGAAGGCATTTATGTATGTTCGTATTTATTAGTTGGGCCAAGTTTCGACTTGACACTGAACTTGTTGGTATCTAAGAGAAAGGATTACTTGTTGAGCACTGACAAGACGCCCGCCGCCACGAAAGCAAAAGAGCACACGAGGCAAGCTCCGATGATGCTGATGGCCCCTGTAGGAGAAGCGGGCTGTTTCTTTGTGACAATGTCGTCCACAATCTCCTCGAGCCGCTGGGCCATCTGCTCCCGTCCAAAGAGTTCCTTGACCCTCGCAGCACCCCTTTTACCCATGGCCTCCACCTCACTGTCGCCCATGCGCAGCACCTCGCGCACGACTTCTGCCCAGGCGTCCACGTCCTCTGGCGAACGCAGCCAGCCCGTCTCGCCGTCAACGACAGTCTCAACGGGTCCTCCCGAGTTGGCGGCCAAGACAGGGGTTCTCGACAGCATAGCCTCGAGGGGGACGATGCCAAAGTGTTCGTTGGCAGGCGTGTAGAGGAGAACTCGGGCGGAGCGGAGGAGGGCGTTCTTGAGCGAGCTTGGGATGGAGAGGAGGAAGAGAACTGGGATGTCGGCGGGCGCTGAGAGTGCTGTGATGAGCGTCTTTGCTGTGAGGTGCTGGAGCGAGAGGGACGAAGCTAGGGACTCGAGTTCGGCGTGGTACTGTACGTTTTCGGAGACGCGATGATCGTAGCCACCTGGAAACGTTAGCATTCGTACACGATAATGGGCAGTCAGTAGGTGATGATACCTGCTAGAATGAGCCGGCAACCCTTGCGCTCAGCCTCAGGAATGGCGGCAAAGGCCTTGATGGCAAGACCAATATCCTTCTTCCTCTCGAAGCGATTGATGCTCAGGATAATCTTTTCGCCCTCGAAGACAACACCCCCATCCTCGCCGGCGTCCTCCTTCTCCTTTGCCTCGACGTCGACGCAAGGGTAGACCACCACGGTCTCGACATGCTTCTTGAGATCGGGCCAGGTCCTTTCGACAACGCCCTTTGTGAAACCCGAGTTGACGGCGACGGCGCTGGAATATCCCATGGACCACTCCTCGATCCAGTCAAACGGGCGACGGTACAGACGCTTGACGAGCGACTCGCGGCCTCGGGCGAGGAGGAGGTCGGGGAAGTGGCAGTAGAACAGGATGGGGACGGTCGGATCGAGGTATCGCAGAAGGGGGAGGCCGGCGGAGAGTTGGTCGACGACAAAGGCGCGGGGGTGTAGGTCGCGCAGTTCGCCAGAGAGTGTGATCTGGAAGATGAGGTGGACGTGTCGGAGGATGGCGCAGAGGATTGTGAGGCGGGAGAGGATGGACATGGGGATCAGCCAATTGCCGCGTACACGAACGTCGAGGGTTCCTATAAACAATTAGCTCCTGCAATAAAAGGAATAGAGAGGGGTTATGATACCATCGCGACACTCCTCAAAGCAATGCTTGGGATCGCAGTGATTCGTAAAGATGACGACACGATGTCCCCTCTCCTGAAGTCCAACGGCAGCATCGACGACGAGACGCTCAGCGCCTCCGATGCCTAGATCAGGATGGAAAAAGACGATGGCGGGCTTCTTCTGGTCTGCCATCTTTGAAAAAGAGTGTATATGTATGGTGATGGTGGGGGGACACGCTATTCAGGAGCTTGGAGATGGAAAAAGAAGCTGTGTGGGGGAGCAAGGCAGTGATTGGCTGTAGAGTAAACAGGTACGTATTCTTTCTCTTCTGTCATGGGAAGTGGGTCATCATGAGATGCAGGTTCGTTAGCTACCCCAGGATCCGTCCATTCTTGGCAGCTGATGGAGGATGGTCTTCACATGCAAACCAGCTGAACACCACTGGAAAAGAGGACAAGGGTAGATAGACCATGGCAGTATTTGCCGATTAACAAATATACAATGATAATCTCCTCAATAAAGTCCATCACATGACCCACATCAAACCGAGATCTCAACCCACCAACCTCCTTCCCCGACTCGGGCCCCTCCAGGTACCTACCCCCAGCCGCGAGCCGAGGTTCCCCATCTTCAAACCCCCGAGCCTCATATAGAAACTAACAGCCTCTCACCAAGCTTTCATTCCCGGCTTCAAACCTCGTCGTCAACTCCCTTCATTCAAAATGTCCCTCTTCACACTCCAAATCCCAAAATGCGCCGCCCACCCAGGCGGAACCCTCACCTGCACTGAGCCCGAGCCAGCCGTCTACCTCCTCACCCTGACGTCGCCGCCGGACAACCGTCTCACCGCGCCCGTCCTCAAGGCGTTCCTCAACGCTCTCGACATCATCGAGTTTGGATACCCCCACGGCGTCGTCGTCACCACTTCAGGCATCCCCAAGTTTTATAGTAATGGTCTCGACTTGGAACATGCCGTCGCGACGGATGGTTTCTGGCATCTTCTCTACGACGTCTGGAGACGCTTCCTAACGTACGTACCTCACCTTCCTCTCATTCACACACATCACTAACCTTCATCTCAGATATCCAATGCCGACTGTGGCTCTCCTCAACGGCCACGCCTTCGCAGGCGGCCTCATGCTCGCAACAGCCCAGGACTACCGCCTTGCCCCCTCCCCTCGGGGCTTCCTCTGCCTGAACGAGCTCCTCTTCGGTGCGCCCCTCAAGCCCGCCATGTCGGCCATCTTCCGGCACAAGTTCCCCCCGGCGACGTACCGCAGCCTGGTCCTCGAGGCGAGGCGCTTCCCCGGAGAGGAGGCCGTGGCCGCCGGGCTCGCGGACGGCGTGGCGACGGGGTTGGGGGATGCGCTGGCGTTCATCAAGGAGAAGGATCTGGTGTCCAAGTGCAAGTCGGGTGTTTACGGCGTGCTCAAGGCAGAGATGCATAGTGAGCTTCTCGAGTTCCTCAAGAGTCCCACGCTGGAAGCTCACGAGAAGAGATTCGACGATGCTCAGGCGAGCGAGGACGAGAGAAGGGAGTTTGGAAAGGTCTGGTACGAGCAGTGGCTCAAGGAGACCAAGGCAAAGCTGTAGACGAAAGATTATAGTGTACCATATAGAGTTGAATCTTGTTTCATTTTCTCTTGTATTCCTCTGCTCTAAAGGATGCATAGTAGTATCTCTGGTGTATACCTTTCGTGTATGCCCGCTAAGAAACGACATTGCTTTTATTCAAGCCAAAAAAGAGACAACCTCGCTTCAAGCAGGAAAAACGCCTTTCCCCCTTCCAAAACCTGCCTGCCTGTCTGTACCAAAAATCATCCAGTTTGACAAAATATGTAAACGCCGCAATGCTTCAACTCCCCTGACGAGATGTGCGTGTGCGTGACGCAGCTCGTCCAGTGGGTGGGTATCATGGCCCTATGAGACGCAAACTCCAAATCCTGTCCATGTCCAATCCAATCCAATCCAATGTGTCCAACTTCCTTTATCCCTCACGCCTGTTCTTCACTCGGCTGCGTCTCTACCGCCGTCTCGCTCCCAGTCTCGCCGAGTGATGCTGTAGTAGGCTTGCTTCGCCCTGAATCACCGTCTCTCGCCGCCAGCATATCCTTCTCCGCTTGGATCGCCTTCTCTCTTCGCTGCTCCACGTCGTCTCGTCGAACTACCTTTCGCAACGCTTCGCTGGCTTGGATCAAGCCGTCGATACTGATAGCATGCTCCGTCATCTGGTGGCTGATGTACGTGTACACTCCGGCCGGCGTGCTGCACTGCAGAAGATTCCCTTCGTTGAGCTTGAGTAATGCCAGGGCCACCTGGAAGAGGAATGTGCTGCCGTCGTTAGTGCAGAGAACCACATCCCACAAGCGGAACAGGGCCTCGGCGCTCAAGCAGTCTGTAAACACGGAAAGGAACCACTGGAATGTCAACGCCTCGAGCTCGATAGACAGCGAGTCGAGATGCGCCGAGAGCTTGGGCAGCACCGACGCAACGTACTGTCGCAGAACCTGCTGGTCCGCACGCGAGGCCAGAAGCGAATGGTCGTAGTATCCATGCGGCAGGATGTTCTCAATGATGGACGCCAGAATCCAAAACGCATCCTCGGCTGACGGCATCATGAGCAAGAGGTTGGCGGCAATGAGGTTCATTCCTTGACAGTAACCGACATCCTTGTTTCGCCTGGCATACGCGACAAGCACCTCGTTCAGCTTCTTGACTCCAGGGCCCTTGCGGAAAAAGATGTTGTCCGTCAGTGTCCGGTTGATGTCCATCTTGATCTGGCTGACAACCACAGCGTCGTCATCCTCGCCACTCTGGGCTACCAGGTCTTCGTAGTAGCCAGGAACACGTAGAGCCGCAGCTCCCGAACACTCGGACCACACTTTGGCTCGAAAGGCAACGGGAATGCCACCCAGCACCAGGTTCTTGAATTCGTTCCACTTGGCTCTTCCGACCTTGCCCTTGTTGCCCAGGTCCGAGACTCCAATCATCTCGCCGTCGGCAACGCGCGTCTCGGGCAAAATCATGGCGGGCTGTTCATATCGAGCCTCGGCAGCAGATCTGGCGGCGGCAATAGCAGCTTCGCCGTCGCGTCGACGCTCAGCGCGCACTTTTCGGAGAAAGTCGTTCCATCGCACCGTCTTTTCGCGTTGGAGCGAATCGTGCAGTTCGCTGAGTTGCTGCAGCAGAAGCTTGACGGGTTCGGCGTCGTCTTTGGCGAGGGCAACTGACGATTCAGGTTGTGACACCTGTGGCGTTTCGTTGTCAACAGCCGTTGTCGTGCTGGCCGAAGGAATGAGTCCAGAGTTGGTAGAAACAATGGCTGGCTTGGTTGGTTCGCTAGTCTGAGACTGTGGCTCGGGCGTCTGGGTCCCCTCCATCACCTCTAGTGACACGGCGATGCTGGGCGTATGGCTGAGTAGCTCTGTGGGAAACGTCGCGATCTTGAGGTAATCCTGCCATCTCTTCGACTTGCCATCCTCTGCACTCCGCTCCTCCAAACTGCTCGGGCTCTCTGGGCGTCCATCGCTTGAAACACTATGCTTGGGGCTGGGGAAGTCCTCGAAAGAGCTGGGAGAGATGCCAGTGCGACCATTGTGCAGCATCTCAGTGCGGCTGCCCTTGCGCAAGTGCCGTGCCGTCTGAGCTGCCTCACGCTGTCGCTTCTTGCGCCGTTGGTCATAGATGAAGCCGAACCGATCTGTCAGATATTCGCTGTTTGGAAAGTTGTTGTAGATATGCGTGAGAGTCGGGGGCTGAGACTCTGGGGATCGAATGGCGTCCATCTCGACAGGTCCATAACTCTCTTGCCGTGAAGATAGGTTAGTTGGGGGACTACCGCGCAAGCTATCCCATCCGTCTTGCCCCTGTCCCCTCACTCCCTGGGCAGATGGTGCAGGAGTAGATCTTCGCATCGCCATCAACGCCTTGGGGCCTCCAGCGACTGACACTGCTCGGGGCTGGCCAGTCCGGTTGCTAGCACTAGAAGCACCTCGGAGAGACTCTGCATTGGTAGAGGTGCTCACAGCGCGACCTCGAGACTCAGCCTCACGCCCGCTTATGGCACCGCCAGCTACCAGCCGCAGGGCCATGCTTGCCAACGAAGATGATGCTTTGCGCTCGGCCGGGGTGCCGGACTGGATGCTTGATGCCCTGCTAGGGGTCCGCACAGATTGCGCCTCGGGTGGGCTGAAGAGATCGTCCTGAAGTGTTGGTCGTCGGTCCATGCTGGAGTGTGATCGTATCACAGTTGCCGGGTTGGCCCCCTCGCCATTTACGCTGTTGGTCCGACTCGCTCGTTTCGCGGTCCCCGAGCCCCAGATATATTCCTTCCACCCCCTCAGAGTGCCCTTTCCACTCTCGGTGTTGCTGCTGATCGACTGGCTGGTGGCCCGGATGGTGGAGCTCTTGGTGCCTGTCTCGCCGTAGGCAGTAGCGACAACTGTATCCTGCATCGCGTCGCTCATGAGGTCGCTCAAGCCACTATCTTCCTTCTCCAGACCTTTTCCGGGGCCGCGCAGGTCAGCTTCCACGGCTCGCAGCCGAGTCTCGAGATCCAGGTTGGAGAGGCCGCATTCTCTAATTATCTTGCGCAGAGCACGCTCTCGCTCATCGGCGCGTCGTCGCATGGAGGAAATCTGGGCATCTCGTTGAGCAAGATCCTCCGAAATCTGCCTAATCAGACCAATGGCGCCGTGTCTGGAGATCAAGCGTTGGATGTGTTCGTCATCGGCTTGGTGGAGGGAACCGGGGACCTTGCGCATCAGCGGGGCATCTTCGAACAAGGCGCTCCTCGCACGTGAGTCTGAAGTGAGGTTGTCAACGATGGAGGTGCGGCCAGAGGCAGGCACAGCCCTCGGGGCAAGCGTGTCGTCAGTGCTGGGCGGCTTGCTCGTCGACTTGGCCCAGGTTGGTTCCTCGAAGCGGCCGTTGCTTGGTGTCTCGGGCGAGAAGCTGGGGAAGCTCGTCAGCGACTTGTCACTGGCGGCGACGCTGCTAGCAGAGCTGCCAGCCTGGCTGAGACGCTTCCGACCGCGGGGACCTCGAACGGTGGCACTGCGATTGCTGCGGGAGCTGCGATGGGATGCGAGCGAGGTGCTACTATGCTGGGAGACGGACCGCTGGAGGGGCGACGGCGGTGATGCGTCGGCCGCTTCCATGGCCGTCGCCATAGCTGGGCCGGGGGGTCAGCGGTATCTGACGGTGAATTTGTGCCGACGTAGAGTTGTATCGATCGATTGGGGTTTTGCTGCTGGTAAACAAAGTTGAGTAAAGTTGAAGGGGAAGAAGGAGAGGAGAGAGGAAGCGAGAGAGACGAGCGAGGGAGCAAGCAAGCAATCAATCAATCAATCAAAGGGTGTGAGGTTTGAGGGGGTGTGCGATCGGAGGGAGAGCTCCCAGGCCACCCACCAACCGAGGGGAGGGGCAAGTACCGAAAGTAGAAAGTACAGCAGGTACCTCCTGTTTGTAGCCTGTGACTGATATGACTTCAGGTTCTTTTTGATAGCACGACGTGGGCGAAGCGAAGGGGTTTCAGGTCCAGCGAGCAGTTGAATCAAGAAAGATGTTTCTCACAAACAGAAGCAGCAGCAAAATCTCTCATCAGCTTCTCTCTGTTGGGTTTTGTCCATGTCGTAAAATTACCCCAAGATGAAGCAAGAGTCAGTCATGACAAACCCCGGCCCGTCAAGGTACCTCTCTAAAGTGCGTTTGTGCCCTAGCGATTGGCCCTCTAGTTGTTTTTCCCCCCCCTGCCCCAGGCATGGCATGGGGGGGATGCGTTGGCCCGTGACGACTTCTCCTGCGACACGGACGGCTCCGCGAGAGAGAGAGAAAAATAAAATCGATTAGCGACCCCTGCCAGAGCCTGTGAAATTGCCCGCCCTGAGCTATTACCGTACCGTACGCCTGGCGCCGGCTCCACGGTTGGGTTTCTGCTTGGGACACGCGCCCAACGGGGGGGATGGGATGGGATGGGGGCCAAGCAACCTAGCCAAGTCCCACGGCCCTAGAAGCTTGGTGAAGAAGCTCCGTTCCAGTTCTAACAAGGGATAGTTGCTGGGTAGGGCTAGCAGCATCCCGTCTCCTATCCCGTCCATCCCAAATTACCCAGCCTTATGACCGAGATGCTCATTTCATCTCTTCTCTTTCTCTATCTTCCCCTAGGTAACGCCTGACCAACTGGAAGAGAATTCCATTCTCAAAAGAAACGGTGACCTTTTCTTCTGCCGCCAAATTCCAGAACTCATGTCACTACACACGCCCCCCTTCTCTCTAGAACCCGAATGGTTGCTTTTTCCTCGTCTTCTTTTTGTTTCCTGTCTCACCCAGTGCCGAAGGAGCAACGATGAAAAAACTTTTCATGAAAAAATTCTTGCAAGGGATAAAAAAGAAAAGAAACACGATTTTTGTTCAATTTTTTCATGGTCACACGATAAATTTTCGTCAAGTTGCCGGAGCCTCCAATACAACCCATTGGCACCAGTCATCCATCCATGGATCCAATCTTATGCAAAAGCTTCAGCTTCAACAAATGATCGGCTGCGTATCTCTGACGTCGGTGCGGCTACGACGTGATCAGCGTGACTTCATCCTGCAGCCAGAGGACGCGCTTGCACATGGTACCCTTGAGTCTCACCAGTCCAGTCCATATGGTCCATGCCCATCCATGTCCTGTCCTGCCTGTCGCCCTGGCCATCATCCGCATAACACGCCTCCCTTGTCAATGCGATTAATTAGAAAGATATCCCGCGCGCGTCTCAATGGAATGCTCTCTCATGTCTGTTGTATTCATACAACTCAGGTATGCAGCATAATTACTCGTAATAATCAAAACCATTTATCCGTGTCCTGCCCTGTCCTTTCCTTTCCTTTCCGTTCCTTACTCCTAGTGATGCCGTGTCCGTTCCCTTTTGCCAATTTCCTCTCCCTTTCTCCAACCCTTGCTCGACACTCTTTGGTTCGCTTCATTATCATCTATCAAAAAAGAACACAAAATTCCACAAACGCCGCAAATATGCATAACTCAAGACACGTCCTCCTCATCATGCGCACTCACACATTGCAATGAATCCTCATGCACTTGCTCTGCCTCATGCAAAGCTGTCTTCTGCGTTCCACCGGCTGCTTCTCAACGTGTCCATCCCGTGATTCGTCTCAGGTTCAACCGCCGCATCCTTGCAGTTTGGAGCTTCGTCGCCCACAAGTGTCTCGTCTGGTAACAGACCCTCGGCCACCAGCATCTGAAACACCCCATCCTTGGCCAGAACCACCTCTCGGTTGAGGTCAAGGCCATCCAGCTTTCGTAATCTCTTGCAGCTTGCCACAAACACGATTTGGTGCAACCTTCGCCTCAACTTGGTCACCTCGTCCAGTCGCTTAGCAAACAGCTCGTCCCGCTCAACCTCGGCATCAGGAAGCACGAACGGGTCCACGAACTCGCTGCGATCCCTGGAAACCATCACCTGCATCGAGGGGTAGAAGCCGATTGTCACCGGGTTATCTCTCAGGTCGAGCTGTGTGAGATGGGGAAACTCGATGAGCAACTCGGTCACCACGGTTGAGTCGGCGAGGCGGTTGCCCGCCACCAAGAGCTTCTTCAACCGGGGAATAAAGCGGAGCGGCTCCAGGTCACGAATCGCGTTGAAGTTGATATTCAACGTCCGGAGGTTAGGCATCAGCTGGCCCAGGTTGTCTGGCAACGCTTGGAGGCCGCAGTTTGCCAGCTCCAGAAGCTGAAGGTTGAGGAAGTCGACCGTTGGTTCAAACGAGCCCAAGTAGTTCCCGGAAAGGAAGAGCTTTCGGACCTCATAAGCTTCCGACAAGAAGGTAAGATCGAGTGATTGTTCGCCATATTGCTCTCTGAGACTTAGGCTGTCAAGTCGTCGAGCTCGGTTGAAGCCCGCCAGGTCGACAATGCGGTTGCGGTCAGCATGCAGCGAGTGCAGGTTGGGCATGTTGCTAATATCCAGGGAAGCAAGCCTGTTGTCGCTGAGGTCCAGCTGACGAAGCCCCTTGGCGTCTGAGGCCACCGTGAAGCTTTCGAGCCTGTTCTTGGAGAGCCTCAATCGCACCAGCGCCGGTGCAAACTCCAGATTCCGAACTGACGAGATTTGGTTGCCGCCCAGATCAAGTTCAGTAAGGCGCTCCATCTTGACTAGTGCAAAGTCGACTTCCTCGATCAGGTTATCCCGAGCTCGAAGAGTAAGAAGTCCATCATGGGTATCAAGCCCATCGAGGCTTGTCAGTTGGTTGTTGTCAGCCTTGATGCTTCGGAGGTGAACCAGACCCTTGAGTGCCGACAGGCT
This sequence comes from Fusarium protoensiforme, assembly GCA_011320165.1. Taxonomy (NCBI): domain Eukaryota; kingdom Fungi; phylum Ascomycota; class Sordariomycetes; order Hypocreales; family Nectriaceae; genus Fusarium; species Fusarium protoensiforme. Next base: position 77,524 of record JAANQP010000018.1, read on the forward strand.
CTTGACCTCGTTACCGGAAATATCCACGTATTGAAGGTTCATCAAGTGATCCCATGATGTCAACTCAGTGAGCATGTTCTGTGACACCTTGAGTTGCCGCACACTTGACGGCACACCATCGAGATGTCCCAGTGTGTTCTTGGAAGCATCCAAGGTCACCAGCTTGCCGCAGAATTGATCAAGCATGTGAAGGCTCCCCAGCCGCTTCTCATGCAGATCCAAGTCTGTAATGTCCTCCCAGTACGGCTCATAAGGCTCAACCTCACTAAGCTTGTCCACAAGTTCCCGTATCGTCATGGACATGACCTTCTTAGAGCCATTACCAGTCGCCATGTGTCGACGTCCCATAACATAGCTGACCTCAAAGCCAAACGACTGATCCGAGTTGTTGAGGGTAAACTCGGACAGTGGGCTGAGGGAGAGCTTTCCAACGTTTTGCCCGAGAAGAGCGCTGTCATCCGGAGGAACTGACAGCAGGTTGTTGCGCGGCGTGTGGTTGACGATGAAGCTAAGGCTGGCACGACGACCGTCGGGTGTCTTGTGGCTGATCACACTCGTCTCACCAATGATGCTAATCTGTCGTTCTTCAGTCGGGACTTCGATCGTGCTCTCTTCGTCCTGCTCGTCGATGCGCGAAACAGGTCTCGGGATGAAAGCCGGGCCACTAGAAGCGGCACTCCGCGACACAACGCGGTTACTGCGCACTGAACCTTGGCCGCCGTTCTTGAGAGCTGACTTGCCAATGCTGGGATATCCTGGTGATTTCTTAGGGGTCGGGTTCGAGCTGAGATGTCCCTCGGGCATCTCTGGGTCGTCCTCCAGATTGTCCAAGTCTTCTGCCACCACGTCCTGGATGACGGATGCCACCGGCGAGGAAAAGGTGATTGTAAGGTTGCGCCTCTTTGTAATCGTGGAGGGCGTGCTGCTGGCTTGGTCGTAATGGATGTCGGTGGAGCCTTCAACCGACTCGTTCATCTCCAGCTCCGAATCCTCCATAACACGTGCATCCAGCTTCTGAAACTCTTCTCGAGCGAGACTTGCCACATTCGGGCTGAGTTGCCCGTCAGGAGACAAGGTCGTGTACCCTCGACTGGACCGAGGCCGTGGTGCCCTGGAAGGACTAACTGGTGACCTCGCCTGGCTCGGGCTACCTGCTGCGTCCGTTTTCTTAGCTGTGGTCAACTGTAGGTTCTGCATCTCCCTTGTTAGGTCAACAGAGAGATCCGGAATACTGGCGAATGGGTCATCCTCGCTGTCTGAAGGCAGGATGTTGCTGGACCGACGACGAGTTGGTGTTTCCTTCTTCTTGATCCAAATGTTATTCTGCTTGTCCAGATACATGCCGCCAACTCGATCTGGGATAAGATGTGACACGCTTTCCGGCATAATGGTCTTGCGCGTGTCAGAGCCACGAGAAGATCCTGTCGGATATGTGGAAGCCGCCGAGGAATGAGAATGGTAGTCCCGTGTCGGGCTTGGAGGCGTGCCATTGTGAGCAGGGTTGAACGACAACCGAATGTTAGGCGGATCGCTGATGGCCTCATCGTCGGTGGTATATGGAACATCTGATCTGGTGCGTGAGTTCTCATCAATCTGGCGTTCAATCTCCAAAGCGGCACGGATCGCATCCTGTGCGAGGCCCATAGATCGCATGGATGACGAGATGATATCTCCCATATCGCTCAGTTCCTGATACTTTTTCAGTCGGTTAATGAGCTCAGGGTCTTCTTGACGCTGGGGAAGTCTCGACACAGGTCTGCCCTCACGGCTGGGAGGTCGGGACAGGGGCTCCCCCGTCGATTGGTATGAGGAGTCAGGGTCCTCAGCAGAGGGTGTACGCTCAGCTTCCGATTCCTCCACGCTTGACAAGACAGGAGGCTTCACCTGGTTGCGGATCATGGCCATGATCTGGGCGGCCTGGTCAACAAAGTCCTGAGTCCTAATCGATGGCTTCCGGTCTGTCTCGCCAAGAGCATCACTGGCCATACTCTCGTTCTGAAGTGCCCGGATTGGGGACTTCTTCGGCAGCTGGCGGGTATCGCCGTCCTCGGAATTAGCCACAGGGCTTTGATCGCTGCGTTGTGATGATCCGCGACTCGGTGTAGGGCTGCGAGGTCGAAGGATGGTTCTCATAGCAAGAATGCTTGGGTTCGCCAATTGGAAGTCTCCAGGTCGAGCATCCTTGCGCTTCTTTCCCATGGCCGACTGCATGTCGCGAGAGGCCGATTCCACTCCCTCCAGCCAGTCTTCACGGCCAAAGGCGATGTCGGAACGGTGAAGTGTGCGTCGACGTTTGGGCGTAGGATCTTTAGACGGTGAGGTCCGCGGCCTCTTGCCCTCTGAGCCAGAGTCACGTTTGGGGGTATCGGCATTGTCTGGGCCACCCTTTGCCGGACTGAGATTCTTTCGAATCACACTAGAAGTCGAAAATGTTCGGTGGTGTTTGCTGCTGGACGAAGACATGGACTTGTTTCGTCGTCTGCGAACAAGGAGCTCAGAATCCTCTCCGGGAGACTCTGGGTACTGGAATAGTGGCTCAATGGGGTGTGACGAGAGAGGCTGAGGAGCGGCGTTCTCTTTATCCGAGTAGGGGGATCCTGCCTGTGAGACATAGGAAATGTCCTCACTAAATTCGTATCCTTCGAGATCACTTCCACCAAACTGGCTAACCGATCTCATGCCAGGGGTTTGGTGAGCTGGTACGGCAGGACCAGAGGCCTCCACCGACCCTTGGTAGACTGGAGAGCTCGCCTGGTCTGTATGGGCTGGCGAGCCAAGAGACTGCCGGGAAGGGGTTGCAGACATCCCTTCCTCGAATTGGCTGATCCGCCGGAGGAGTGTCTGGTTGGTAAATGTGTCATAAGGGCCGAAGAGCTTCAGAGGGCTTGTAGCAGACGACGGCCTGTGCCCAGGAGCGATCTCCCGTTTCTCGGGGCTGGGGAAAGGAGCCCGGGGCATGGAAGGGCTCAGGTTAAAATAATCGGATCGGTATGGGTTGGTGACTTCCGTCCGGACAGAAGGGAACTGCTTAGGAGTGCTGGCCTGCAGAGACTCTTCGGGAAGCATACCACTCGTATCAACGCCCAGACCCGGGCTCAGGTCGCGATAACGGAAAGAGCCCTCCCCGGATCGACCTCCTCTCTGCAAATTCAGAAAGCCTCCTCTGCGTGCGTAATCCTCGGTGTTCTCCACAGAGCCAGATGCCTCCTCGTCAGTCTTGTCGAATCCTGTCTGAGGATCAACATTCGGATCAAGCAACATCTGGTTGATGCGTAGAGCCTCGAGCTTCTGTTTCAACGTGTCGGCTGGCAATTCGATAGGCGCAAAGTCCATCTTGCCATCCTTGTCACTCTGCTTGCCAATGAGGATCGGGCTAAAGTCCTCATTGCGAATCACGCTCTGCCCGCTCATTTTTCGAACGCTGCCATCCGCATCTTGAGCAGCGCTCAAGCAGCTTTCGTCTCGGTAAATATCCTCTCGTTGTCGTGAAGGTGTCTCGTCATCTCTTGAACTCGGTTGGCTCGAAATCATGGAATCCTCCGCATTAAGCTTGTACTGGATTTCTCTCTTCGCCCTCCTGGGGCTTGGGCTTGGTGTAACTTCGTTGGGATATACTGGGTCTTCGTCCTCAAGCTCATCCAGCTCATCCAAGGCGTCCAGTCCTGTGTTGACGTCGTTGCTTGCGATGCGTTGGGGGTAGGAGGGTGGGCTGGACGGCATAACGGAAGACTCAATTTCAGGTTGCTCCTCGTCATCTCCATGGTCTTCGGGGGCTGATGGTGGTTTGAACATGTCTTGGAGGCCGGTCGCAGCAGAGCAAAACAGGTCGCGCTGCTCTCCGTACTGGACGTCCCCGTACACTAGACGTCGCTTCCACTCTGGTGTATCCTGGGGCCTTCCAGGTGACGATTTATGTTGCACCGTGTTATGAACGACAGAACCACTTGTGGAGGCAGAGACAGATCTGCTGGCGTATCTTCCGCGCGAGGACTTGAACTCCTGCGACGGCCTGGGAATGCGAAGGCTCGAGATGTTGATGTCATTCGGGTTTCGCTCGCTAAGGACATTGGCGCTGGTATCGTGGGGATGTGCCAATTGAGGGCGCGGACCAAACGTTCTACGCGGTATCCGACTCGGTGTATCTCTTGGCTTGGTCTTGGGGGATTCGGTATCTTTGAGAGGAGGAAGTTGGACAGCTGATGCGTCAGATCCGAGCTGGGAGGGCCAGTCCTCGGACAAGGAGTCCAACCAAGCGTGCTCCATGGCGACGCCTGAAAGAGTAATTCGAGGCAGAAAGTGTCAATGCGACGCCATAAACTAAACAAGAGGAAATGCGATCGATCGACTGCGGGGTCGCAAAGCTCAATGTTGTTTATGCGTCGCGACGTGTGTATACTCGACCAGGCGAGAGGGTGATAGCGGGATAGTGAAATGAAGATGTATTAAAACACGAGCGAATGGTAGGGATTCAAGAGGTAGCCATGAGGTCTGAACAAGATATCAAACAGAAAGAACCATGTGGGAGTCAAGGTCGCGAGGCGATGTTGCGCGTATCCTTGAACTTAGAGTCGAGAATAAACGAATAAACAAGACAGGGGTGTTGATTGGGGTTCTCTTGGTTGCCGTGTCAACGGTTTAGAGCTCCTCCTGCAGATCACGTGCTGGGTCACGATTTCTTTGTGTCTAGCTCTCTACTTGCATTTGATCAGAGCAAACGGTCGGCAAAAGTCTCAACATCACCTTTTCGAGTGTTCAGGACACCATCCACGACATATCCAGCTTTATTCGACTTCTTTTGCCTGCCATCGAGGCGGCGTGCTGGCTTTCAGAAAACCACTTTACGCGCTCTCACGTGAGAAACGCGGGGCGCGTCTCCCCTGGCGACGGCGTGAAATCAATCAACGGCCAAGCATACACCACAACGCACAGGCGACGACAAATGCGGGCCGATCAACCGAGATAACGACGTTTTGCGCCTCCTGGAAGTCTACCGACTTATTTATGTTCCTATTCAGGACGACGACCTTTGACATCGAGGGCGATACCCTCTGACGCCGACATCATGCAGCGCGTCGACCCATCAGCCGATGAGCTTTCGTTAGAATGGGGGGAAGATACAATCTACTGCGAAGCGACATGCGCCCCCGAGGATGTCTTGTATGAGGGATCGGACGACGAGGATTACGATAACCCAATCTCGCGGAAACTACGATACGAAGAAGCTGGGCAGCGATACCTCGACGGAAAAACACCTTTCCTCATCACATCATCACTTAAGGGCCCGTTCGACACAAAATCCGGCCGATGGGTGAACCCGTGGCGATCCAAACACCGCACAGCTGGGACGTCACAAGGAGTACGGACATCACCAGGCAAATTATCGAGGTCGGCACAAGTAAAGCGCAATGTGTCAATTCCAGAGACCGTCCTCACAGCACCGAACGACAGCCTAGAATGTCATTTACCAAGCCCCGAGAGCCTTAAACAGGCTTCAGTTGCGGAAGGGCATGCGTATTTGGAGGAAGATGAACTAGCAAAGGTCCAAGAGTGGAGGAAAGCGATAGAACCTGGAGATGCAGCAAGAGACCGGTTCTGGACATCAACACCACAGTCATCGCTGTCGGCGAGAAAGAGGAAAGCAAAGGGATCTTCGTGGCTAAAGCATTTGGCCACCAAACGACGGCGTACAGATATCATGGAATCTGGGTCCGTCAACACTCCTGTTCCACGACGATCACATCCTATCACCACTATCGACGACCAGGATGACTATGGTGATGCGCCGACTACATCTTTCAATAGCGTCCCGGATCGCTTACCTTCCTCGACTCTTGCTGCCAACAGATTTTTTGCGCCGTCCCAAACTAGTGACTGGGAGGGGGATACTCAAGCTGCAACGGACGTTGATGAACTGATCGAGCCAGACTGTCAGTCGTCTGCTGTTTCTTCCAACTCCCCAGTCAAGCGCATCTCACCAGTTCGCGATCTTGGGAAATGCACCCAAGACGAGGAGGCTAGGCACGCAGAAGATGAGCTTTCTCGTGATAACATTGCGTCGATGCAGGCTGCCGCCACTTTATCATCGCCGATATCGCAAAGACAACACATGCCAGCCACCGGTCGAAGTACCAATTGTTCTCAACACAGCGTGCAACGACAAAGTCAAATCAAGCCAGCGTCACCCAGTCAACAACCTTCACAAAAGCATGATGCGAAGTCTGATCTGCCCATGTCTTTAAAAGACGACGAATCTTTAAGTCCCTCGCCGGCTTTTGAAACACAAGAAGATCGAAGCTTCTGTTTCAAGATGCGCCCAAAGCATATTGCAATCATTGAAATCGTCGAAACAAGTTCTCTTGTGCCAACATCAGTATCTGCTGAAGATCCCCAGGCCAGCGTTAGCGAAGAAGAATCTTGGTCCGGCTTGTCGTCTATGGACGAAACCTCTGGAGTACTCGCTCAGGACGACGATACACCAAGAAGCAAGCCACACAACGCCGAGAAGCCGGATATCAGCCTGGCCGATGCCCCTGCGACCGAACCGATGGACTTGGACAAGCCCGGAATGTCAAGTGACCTATCATCAATTTCCAGCCAAGATTTTACCGGGTTTGATCTCTCTGAAGAAACACCGGACGACCCCTGCGAGGTAGATACTGCCAGCGATTCATCCGAGACTAGTTCGGATACAGCGATAATGTCTTCTCCTACGCCAGCGGAAGAGGTGATCAAGGTTGCCGATACCGAGTCTCTTGGTGACTCTGAAGAGCCAAATTCCGAACCACAAAGGGAGGAAATCCACGTTGCGGTTGAAAACGACAGTTCGAACCGAGTTGAAGAGACCACAGACTCCGAGGACGAAACTACGGAGGAGTCGACCGATCAGGAAGACGAAGATTCTGCAAATTCGACGGCATCTGGTAACAAGTCTTCACAAATTTCACCTCAAAAAGACCAGAGCAAGGCATCGTCAGTTCAATGTACACCACCCAAGGCCAACAATTCTATTGCCAGCCCTTCCCACGGTTGCTCTCTCCTGAAGAGCTCTGTAAAGAAACACATTTCACAGAGCTCTTGGTCGAAACTGGCCCGTATTGCCGAGAGCCCGCTCGCATCACCCAGCGCTCGCCGTTTGCAGCGCAAGGAAGACAATGCTTCATTGCCCAACACTCCAATTACAAACAAAGTATTGAGCCGGATTGGATCGAACCCACGTGTTACCTCACAGAAGCAACCGTCAAGCCCTATCAATGGGGATGAAAATGGCTATCAAACAGAGTCAAGTCCCAATCTGGGGGCCAAGGCTACGGAATTGGAGCAAACGCCCTCTTCAACAATGCTACCCACTGGTATTCATGCCATTGAGATACCCCAATTGGAAGTTCAACAAACGCCTCCAGAGGCACATGATGGGATGGATGTTGATCAGCATGATCCGAAGGAAGACTTGCCAGTTCCCTTTTCACAACAAAGTCCATGGGCGGCAAGCAGGCTATCTCAATACGCATCAATGGCAATGGATCGACTTCCTACAATCGACGGCTCTCAAGAATCTACTGCGCTGAACAAGACACACGACACCTTCGCGATGACATCTCCAGCGGCCCAGACTCCCTGGACAGAGGAGACAAGGCGAGTGCCCACGATGGGACAGACACATATACCCGTCATTGCCGAGGAGGATCACATGGCAGTGGATGTACCAAATACTCCAGAGGTGACACTGAATGCCGACGCTCAAGTGCAGAACGAGGTTCCGGTTATCACACCAGCTCCGGCCGCTCGACCTGGTACGCCTGAGCCGCAGTTCTCTGTCAAGTCATTTGCCTCGTTCATGTCATCTTCCCCAGAACGCCGCCCTCGTAAAAGCAGACGGGCCAGCTGGAGAGACTCGGGTTCTCGTCTCCCTAGCACGCAAGGCATCCTAGCCTCGGCGACCAAGAACCCCTGGGAGCGCAGCAGCTCACGGCGTCGTGTGTCGTGGGCTCCTCTGCCTCATGAAACCGAGGGACAAGAAAGCATACCGGCAACCCCAACGCCCTTGACAGTCCCAGGCCGCGCAGCGTCCCCTCCACCCACAACCCCAATCGAGGATCTCCCTACCTCGCAGGACGCCAAGTTCCGCAAGCACTTCAACGCTGTGGCCCGTCGGAGCAACATGGCCGCCCGTGGGAACGCCTATTACCAGAATCTACTACCCTCGGAGTCGCAGCGCACAGTCGGAAGTCCCGCGCCAGACGCCATGGCGGAGACATTCCTCACGGCCGACCAACACCGACAGCAGCAGCACAACAACAACCACCGCTTGGCGGATCACACTAAGAGCGACCGCGAGACGGATGAGTCACAGGATCCTCTGGACATGGTGGAGGACGTTTTCCGCGAGATTGGCGACTTTCTGGAGAAGTGGGATGTGGACAACACCAAGACACCCCAACCCGCTCAGGGACCACAGAGCCCTTGGTGAATGGTCGACCAACAAATGCACGATTTTTTTTAAAAGGCGCTATGGAAAGCCCTGTTTTTCTCGGAAGCTACGGCAAGCACAGATATTTCGGAAAAGGATTTGAAATGTTTTTAGGGGTGTTTTGTGAATGAATCATTATTCACGTATAGCTACATCGGTCGGGATAGCATGTCAAGGAGTTCAGGGGGGAAAGGCAGGGCAAAACGAACGACACGATTGCATGACACGAGGATGGGTGTTTACCCAACAATGGGCGTTTGTATGCAAAGATACCTCGAGTAGACATTTTTTGTTTCATATTCAAAAAGCTGCGTAATATGAAAAAAGTCTGTCTATGCCTTCACGTGGTTGAATCGTCGAAGCTCTAAGGTCCCGATGCTTACAAGCCTACGATATCTTGAAACTACGTAAAAAGAAACGGATCTTGACACCGCTCCTCGTAATATCAATGCTGACGAAGAAGCAAAAACCCTATTCTTGTCTCAGGGGGCCATCAGAAACGTGCATCCTGTGCCCCCTACGTTGGCTGTCAGAGCCCATGAGTGCGCGGTGCCGGAGCTGATTCGCCAGATGTCTCCCCGGGTATTATTTCCAACAGAACCTACGCCGCGAGACAATATGCCAGGAACTGATGAGCCGAGTACGCCTTTCCAACACATCTCCCCGAGTTGCCAAGGCAAGCAAGGGCAGGAGGTACAAGAATAGCTGTCGGAGTACCTCTCAGCCCTGGACACACGCCCCCCATGGCAACCACGACTAGGCGCGCAGGGCCACCGCCATCTTGGGTCCCGGGGAGCACATGGCTACGAGGGAGGTCTTCTGTGGCCGGATCGCGGATCGACGATGGTCCTCGATCGAGGGTGCGGTGAAGCTCGGCCGGCGTCAGCGAACGTTCCGGGTGGCAGGGAGATTAACCGTCGGTGAGGAACGAAGCCTAGAGTGTTCCCAGTCCCAAGATTCCGGGAAGGACAGCTACACCCTGGAGGTGATCCTGTTCAGGGGGATCGACCTCCGTGTTGAAAGGTATGAGGCCAAGTGGTTGACGACGTCTCAGGGCTGAGTATCTCGGGGCGACGCCGGCGGAGTGACGGGTGGAGCACTCTGCCCGTCCAGTCCGGTCCCGGGACGGGATGCCTGCGCTGGAGGAGACAGCTTATTAGTCGGATCCGAGAGGGCGTGGCCCACGCAGCATCTCGTAGCAATCCTGCTGTTCCTTTTGCCAGTAACTAGGGTTGTCGTCTCTTGTCTCCTCTGTCACCAACTCCGACTGGGGTGGCCGCTGCAAGAGCAAGCCCCATCTTCTAGAGTCAGACGACATCCAGCTTTGTGGGTTTGTACCCATCTGTTCCACCTTCATCTGCTCAGGGAGGGCAGTCCGTGTGTGCTGGATCAGATAGAGGAGAGGTTGAGGGTGGGGGAACATTGGGACTCGAGCTTGGTCGAGACCTTGCCCCTACTCCCGCGGATATCCAGATTTGAATCTCTGGGCGTGGGAGATGTGGTTAAACTTTCCCATATGGTGAACATGGCTGCCAGACCAGACTAGCTTCGAGAAGCAGATGCAGCACACGACAACCTCGTGTGATCATGGTTCCAAACAACTTCTCGCTTCCCCTTCCCCTGAATTGGCGTTGGCCCAACGATCAGGAGCCTGTCTCACTTGTGACAATTTAGCTCGCCTCGTCATTCTAAATGCAACGGGGGGATTCGAGCCTCCAAAACAATCAAGGCCTGCCGGGGGTTGAGGTTGAGTTTGGAGCGTCATGGAGCGGGCAGTTGAGGCACGTTGTCGATAGGCGAACGACGATTGGCCGGTTGCGGCTCGGTGGGCGATATGCACATCTCCAGGCCAAGGAGGCGAACATGCCTCTGACAAGATAGGGAATGTCTCGCTAAAAGTCGGGGTAGATCAGCAGCTCAACTTATTGGACAATGGCAGCCGGGATGGAGCAGGGAGGGCCGGGCGGAACTGCCTTGGTTCGCTGGTGTCTTGCAAGATGGAGATGGAGGTTGAGGAGGAGACGGCGGGATGGGACGTGCCGCCAGTAGCTGGGTTCTTGGTGGAGAGGTGTGTTGGATGGCTTATCAAAGTCCGCTTCAACCGCAACCACGTTGAAGCGTTGGTTGTTTCGCGCACAAAATTCTGCAGAAATATTGTGTGCGTGAAACGAAACAAAGTTCATCTTGTTCCATGCTCTCTGCTCTTCTGCAACCCTTGCACCATCCGGGCCGCCGGGGAAGTCGGACCAACAAAGTAGTATTGAATCGACGCCGCCGTCATGTACTGTACTGTATGCACTGCGTCCTAGGGTAAGGTCAATGCCTGCGCCCCCTCTGTCGGATCAAGGGCATCGATCATGAGACGGGCAACTCAATTCCACCGTTCACAGGTTGCAACATCTTCATGGCCTTGCTGCAGGGCACTTGCAGGGCCGTTGACAGCCGCGCTGTGCTGGGATAAATTCCCAGCCTGCTGTTTTGGTCCGGCTGTTTCTTGCGGATCGTCTTGCAGCACGCGCATGGTCGCACATCTGAGCGGGGCCAGGGTATGGCATGGCATGGCATTCTGTCTGAGCATATCGTCGGTTGCTTCGTGGATTTCCGCATCTAAGAACACGCCCCTAGATGCTGCACTGTAAAAAAGGTTATGCAGAATAGGAAAAAGAAAGGAACAGAGATAGCGTCCCGCGCCAATCAACCCTACTCTGGGATGGATACAGTGCAGTACCGGGTACCTCATCCAAAGCTTGAGGCCATGGCACGTAGCAAGATATGGATGGATCATGGATCGACAGCCAAGCGGAAGTTGCCAGAGAGCCGTCTCAATACACGATCCAGGGGAGATCAAGCGCGCACGAGGTCGGTGCGGAGGCGTATGGGTGAGGGTTGGAAAGGAAAGGGTGTCGCATCTCCCGTCTCACGCCAGCCAGTCCTGAACCGAACCATTCAACAGGGTCGGCGAGAAAACGTGTCTCGAGGGTTTCATTGTGTCATAACACAGAGCTGATGAGCGATGAGTTGGCTATGATGATGGAATGAGATGACGAGGCTCAGAGCGATTTGTGGGCAGAAGCTTCAGGCTCGGTCAGCGACTGAAAGCTTTGGACGTGGCAAGGCGACACCGGGCGAGACTTCTAATGGTCGCAAGTGACATGTTGTGTGAACGTGTAAGCTCCAGACCGGGAGAGGATGAACCAATCCAAGCCATGTGCGTCCCAGGAAATGCCACCAAAGAATGCCACGGGGGTCATGGTGCCACGGTGCCACGAGAGAGGGTGAGAGATATCTGTCCGTCCTCCGGAGACGGCAGCCGGGCGATCGCTTTTTCGGCAGCAGGTCGCAATGACTGACAAGATTGCTGTTGTGTTGTTGGGTGTTGGACGATACTCTCAAGTGCACAAAGAAAAGCTCACACTGTTGGGCCGACTGACCAAGAGCCGCCCCAAGATGTCATGATCTTGGCGGGCGGCCGGGGCATCACATGACACCCCCCAGCTTGCCCGCCAAACGGAAAGAGCCCCGCACTAGACCGAATCGAGACACCGTTTGAATCGCGCATACAGACACATCCATCCATCTCACAGACCACCAGATGCAACAGACTGGGGTCGAGATTCGAGCCAGCACCAGGTAGAGGGCGAGGGCCCTGGTGGGTACGGTGCGATAACGGGGGAAAATGACGAGATGCGTTGGGAGTGGTCAGTCTCTTGCAGCGCGTCTGCTCGTTTCGTGGCGCGAAAACGGAGCAGTCCGAGAGAGAGAGGGACGTTTTTTTAGGCGCGGCTAGCTCAGAGTTGAAAGGGACGGGAGAAATGCATCGAGGGAGCCGGCAATGGATGGATCGAAGGGGTCTGAAACCCTGCGCCACCCGTCGTCGCTTGTTCCCCGTGGCCCTTGTTGAAGCTTTTGCGCCGTCATGAAAACAAGCTATTATCCCGGGGTCATGACCTCTCAGATGCCCCTCTACCAAGTCAGCAGCTCAGAAAAAAGAAGACTACTAAAAAAACAATCTAGCCAATCATGACAACCAATTCATCAGATCAATCTCGTAAATCGCCACCGTATTCCCTTGTCCGCCGTGTCCGGTGAACAAATCCATAGCCCCAGGCTTGGGTATAGGGACGGGGGCCGTTCCCTGCTGTCAGGTTGGGCAGCGTGACCAGAGGAGGGACCTTGCCTTGGGGCCCAAGGGAAAATCCAGAAAAAAATGACCAAAGAATGACCCAGAGATCATCCTGGCGAAGCCGAAGACGGGGTCCGGGTCCGCCAAGAGGTGACAAAATACGTCAGCCTTGGCCTCCTCAGTCAGTTCCATTCCATGAGGCACTCAATGGAACTCTATATCGATTTCCCGCGCCCTGTCTGAACTGTGTCTTTGATCAGGAACTCGGAAATAACTGCGGATAGCCGTAATCAAGCATTGGCCAGAGTTGCTGAGTCTGTTTCTCTCAGCAAGATCGCGGCGTGAACATCGTCTTATTCCTTCACCCTCTGACAGGGCAGCCCAGCAGCCTCCACAACGCTCCAGCCTCTTGTTCACGCCTGCAGCCGCGGACTGGGAGCCAAGGCGGGTCCCGGAAGATTCGAGACAGGGGATCAGAGGCGCTGTGAGGGCGTCCAATGGCTGCCACCTGGGACTGGACTGGATGATAAGGTCATGCATGGGGGATCTGACGCTTCGTGGATGGAGACGTCTACGGTATGGTAGCGGAGTGTCCTATTATAGTGGGACTCTTGGACGGTAGGCGGTGTAGATTGGAGAAGTAATTCGCATTGCCTGATTGGCATTGGCAGGATATTGGCAAATATTGGCAAACTGCGGTCATGGACTGATGTATGCGCGTGTTGTCGATTATGGGAAGAGTTGGACGGCGAATGGGATGAGATGCGATAGGACGACCAGGTCACGGGGCGCAATCCAGTTCAAATCCCCATGTGAATCACGCTGGCACAGGTACAAAGAGACGACAATCGCTGCTCTCAACATGCAAGTAATTCGCATCTCTGATTAGGTCCCTGACGTTGGGGTAGCACTCTATTTTTCATGAGAGGGACGTGATGGTGCTGCTTGATAGAGGCCATCCACACACCCTTTTGGTCCTCCCGCGACGTTGTCATTCCAACAACACTCCCCACCTCAATGCCGTCCATGATACCCGCCCTGCTTTCAAACTGCCAACCGTCACAGAGATAACGGAGCGCTTTCAGTCTCTACACGTGGTGGAGAGCCAGGCTCCCTGCAACTCTGGGCTGCATTAACAGACGCCTCGGCCGCCGCCCCGGTGCAGGCTTGGAGACGACCTACAGTACAGTAGCCGGACCCCACAGGCGTGACCGCTACCTATCCAGCGGCCTGGAATCCTGCTCTGCAACAGAGCTAATACTGGGCTGCCTCTGCCTCCATGGATGGGAAAAGCACGGACTGCCTGTGGCATTGGATCTCAGCTTTACCGGGGGGGGAACGCTGGTTGTTTGCTTGACAGGCAAACCTGGGAGGTTTGGACGCGGTGTGGCCTTCGAGTTCGGACAGGCGGCCACTAGGAAGCCGGAACCCCGCGAAATGGCTCAGGGCTGGCTCGGGAATGGAAGCTCTGTTCGAGACGGTCTGGATGGGCTGGCATGGAAATGGACGTCACCCCGCCAGAGATGGACGGATGTCGTCGACTTTGTGCTCCCCCAGTCACAGCCAAATCTCGGCGCATCTGCCGGGCTGAGTTCTGGGACAGAGGGTCAGGTCAGGTACTTGTCAGACAAAAGGGTACCTCGCCTGGGGCGGGCCTTTCAGTTTCTCTCGAGGCACCCTCCCCCTCCAGGGCCGGAGGGCAGGCGCGCGGGGCCTTCCATTCAGTGTGCTTCCCATCCATTACAAGGGCCTGACGACTGACGCCCGGGCCATCCCCTCGCTATTTCTACCGGGTCTCAGATACCACTTACCGCCCCCGGGCTCCGTATCTACGAATCATTCCTCCACGCCCACATCCTCGTCCCTCTCCCTCGTTCTCCCATCTTCAAACTCACAACTCTTCCCTCTTTTTCCACCCTTCGCCAACCATACGAGCGTGTTGCGCCAGATGTCCTCCTCATGTCCAGTCCGCATCCCACGTCCGAAAATGCCGCACGCGCCGTACCGGTGAGCGAGCCTGAGCCCTGTCGTTCGCCCGAGGCCCTGCTAGATGCTGCTCCAGGTCCTGCCGCGGGCGCTGCGCCTGATGCTCATGTCGCCTCTGGCACTTGCGCTGCTGCTGGCCTTGATCATGACCATGATGATGATGATGATGCTGCCCGTCTCGGCCGCCGTGCTCAACCCCCCGGGCTGATCGCTGCTGCTCCCACATCCTCCAACACTACTCCCACTCCCTCTGCTGCCATCTCTCCCTTCATGCCGCCACCCTCCTCCTCCCCAGACAAGGTGCCCGACAACGTGCCTGATTCTGTTCCTGATTACGTGCCCCATGGTGATGCCAATGCCAGGGACGCCGTCCAAGGTCCCGCCGCCCCCGTCGACGGCCATGCCCCCGGTGCTTCCAGTAATAAGAAGGCCCGTGGCCCCGGGTCCCTGCCGAGGCAGTCTGGTCCTTCCTTGCTGACCCAGGCCTTGGCTTCTGCCCGTGGAATCACCAACCCCAAGAGCTCCAGGCTCTCACCCCAGTCTACTTCTACTACAACTACAACCACCATATCTCCCACGACCGTCACCTCCCCCAGCTACTCGCCTATCACAACCCTGCCGACCACCGTCCGATCGTCTAAGTCGGACCATAAGACTGCAACCTCACCCGCGAACACCTCGACTCCTACTACTCCCACACCGCACCCGACTGCTTCTCCTACACTCGACAACCCACTTACAGAACCTGCGAACTCGACATCGCGACCCGACCGAGACAGCGCTGCCATCTTTATCGATCCCTTCCACCAAAATGTCTCCACGAAATGCGCCGCTCCTAGGCCATTAACGAGAGCCACGTCCGAGTCTTCCAACATGGCAGCCTCCACCGTCACAACCATGACCTCACTCGCCGCCCGAGAGGCCGCGAGCGTTCCTTCGTCCTTTAGCCACTCGGCCCTCGCCACCCTTCGCGATGTCATTGCTGATCCTCGCGAGGCGAGGGATGTCCCCCGAGGTAGAGCCTCGACCTCGCTGGATCTAGACAGAAGCACCATTGATTACTACCAACCCCGAACGACGACCTACATGACATCTTTCAATGATTCGCCCTCTCCATTTGAAGACGATGGCCCGGGGACTAAAACACCACCTGCGAACTCGCGACGCGAGGATGCTAGGAATACCGATCAGAGACCAGCGCCATGGGTCAAGGCCCCCCCGCATTGGATGGCAATGGGGCCCGAGAAGACGGAAAAAATTTGGTCCATTGGCTCAGTTGAAGGCCAGGAGGAGGATGGTCTGGTCGAAAAGTCCATCGCCGAGGCGATGGCTGGCGTGGAGCCCAATGCACGAAGTCGCAAGTCAAGCTACAGTTTGCGGTTCTTCAAGGAAGGCCTCCCACCAGAGGACAAGTCTCGTCGCAGAGAACCGAGGCACACTCCAAAAGAAAAATTGGCACCGACGCTCGAAGAAGATCACGAATTGAACTCAAATGCAAAGCCGCACGCCACTCCCTCCAAGGAATCAACTGCTATTCGCTTGCGACACGAGGATGGAGGGGTTCCTCTACTTACATCAAAGACCCCTTACTCCGAATACGTCCTCGACGAGCAACCCATTCTCAGCACGTCCCCCGACGAGGATTATTTTTCACTGCCCGTCAATGGCTCGCTCACCTCGGGAGGCAAGACTCCGTTGCGAGTGCAACAGTCCGCATCCCGACCCGTGAACGGGCATGAGGAGGGCAAGTCGGTGGAGACACCTGAGCCTGTGGGGCCGACCCCGGCCGCTGATGCCGACGGCGAAGCCGAAAGAGTGGAGGCGAGACGGAAATCAGGCGACAGCGTCAGTACCGAGGTCGGATCTCATGATGATGGAGATGCCGATGAATCCGGGGAAGAGAAGATCTCATCTGCCGTCTTCTTGCCCCACCAAGAACTGCCGGAACCTTGCATAGGTGGTGAGCCCCAGGACCGCACCACCGTGGTCCGTAATCTCCGGGTGCGGTCTCTCTCCCAGAGTAAACAACATCCATGGCTCGTCAAAGCGGATGAGCCTGAGCCTGAAACCATTCAGGAGAAGGATGAGCCTCCCTATGGCCTCGCTCGCCTCCCTTCTCGCGAGCGCCTTGTTGTGAAACGCAGCGACCTCGTGCCTGACAAGTTCGAGGACGGCGCTGTCATTGAAGAAGACACTACAGTGACGATCGACGCTCCTCTTAAAACACCCCAAGCCGTGAGCCAATATGAGGACCATATCCATGACCACCAGCACGGCACTCAAGAGCCCCTGGAGGCTATTGAGCTCATTCCGTATAAACATCAAGTCGGTGGACATACCACTCTCTGGCGGTTCTCTCGAAGAGCCGTCTGTAAGCAACTCAACAATAGGGAAAATGAGTTTTACGAGACTATTGAGAGATACCACCGTGACCTGTTACCTTTCCTTCCTCGGTATGTTCCACCGCATTTGTCATTTCCTGATTGAATGGCGGATTGTTCCGTTGACGCGCATTTGCTTTGAAACTGGAAACTAACTATTGTGCAGCTACATTGGCGTCTTGAATGTGACATTCCGCAAGCAAACTCGCCGGAAGAGCACCTCAAAGAAGGATGAGGCTGCAGCGGCTGAGCGTAAGAAGGCTCAAGAGCAGCTTGAAGCAAACCGCCAGGAGAATGGGCAGAATGGGCACAAGGACCACGTCAAGGATGAACCACCGATGGGCCGTGTCATTAGCCAATCTCTAGCCAACGCCAACGTCCCTATCCCCACGGTGACATTCGACGACAACAAGCACATTCTACCTCGGAATCTACTTCAGCCGATGCCTTTGCCAAAGGAATTCCGACGACAGAGCATCTCGACGTCGACGGTATCAGACCCCACGGTGCCAACCTCGAAAACCGCGAGCCGTCCACCACTCGATGAGCGGCCCAATAGTTGGGGCGCTACCATGATCAACAAGCGGCTGCGGAACGAGGTATTCAACGATGCGTTCCTGAAGGAGCCCGTAAAGGTTCACCGTCATCGTCGACCCCATCAACGATCGATCCCACGCCCGACTCTTCAGCGTCTGCTCCGATCTACCAACTCAGATCCTGCCCTGATCAAGCCCGACTCGCCTTTTATCAATGGAGACGACAACCCGACCAATCATTCTCATTCCCAGAGAAAGCTTGCGCACCACAACTACTCACATAGTGACCTCGGCCCTGAGCGGGTTGTGCCTGATATGGACGAGTATGTGCAGTCTGAGCCTGAGCAAGCACCAGGCGAGATGAAGGACGTGACGGGAACAAGTGCACCAGAGCCCGAGACCCTCAAGGACAACCCACTTGCCGCCAAGAAGAAGCGCAGATATTCTGCTGGTGGACTCCGTCGAAAACCCGAAGACGTGAGAGAATCTAGAGGAGACTTGAAGTACTTTGAGGAGGCCGACGATGCTGGATACAAGGGGGACAACGAGGAAAAGACAAAACGACATTCGAAGACCTGCTCCATGGTGAATGGACACGGCGCTGCGACAACTAATGGGCACAATGAGCATGCGTCAAGCATGGCTCACCAGCAACCCGAGGATGACTCGGCTGTCAGTTCAACGCTGCCCACACCAGCACCCGAGAGCACACCTGAGATCGCGCCCGAGCCCGCATCGGAGTTCAAGAAGATTCCTCGGCCTGTCAACCCCAAGGAAGCCAAGACTCAGAAGGATCGAGTGGAATACTTTTTGCTCCTCGAAGACTTGACGTCGGGCATGAAGAGACCCTGCATGATGGATCTCAAGATGGGTACCCGCCAATACGGCGTGGAGGCTACGCCAAAGAAGCAAAAGTCCCAGACGGAAAAGTGCCGGACCACGACGTCTGCGGAACTGGGTGTACGTATTTGCGGTCTGCAAGTGTGGAATGCCAGATCGCAGACGTACGACTTTCAGGACAAATACTACGGGCGCAAGCTAAAAGTCGGTGAAGAGTTCCAAGGCGCTCTCCAGAAGTTCCTCTACAACGGCCTCGACCTGCACAGTATCCTCCGGCATATTCCGGTGGTTCTGAAGAAGCTTGGGCAGCTGGAGCAGATTGTTAGCAAGCTGCATGGCTACCGATTCTATGCAGCAAGTCTCCTCATGTTTTATGATGGTGATACGTCGGAGGATCCCGACTACGAAACGATGTATGAGTCCACTACCGACTTTGCGACAGACACGGAAGAGACGACGCGGAGGAAGAAGAAGAACAAGAGAGAGATTGATTTCAAGATTGCCGACTTTGCCAACAGTCTCACGCCGTTTGACGATATTATGGACAAACCCTGCCCACCGCAACACCCCGACGAGCCCGATGGTGGATTCCTCAAGGGTCTACGGAGCCTAAGGAGGTATTTCCTCCAGATCCAAAGGGATGTGAGGCAGGAGTTGGGTCTGGACCCCAATGGCCGATTCTCGGGTTCCGTGGACTATCCGAGGGAGTGTGATTATGACGATGACGGAATGGTCAGCATCTGATCAACTCGATGGTTGCTTATGAGCTGGCAGCGGCGGTGTAAGTTGACATGGGGAGTCTGATACCCACACCTTTGTCCTTGGGCAGCTTTGTTACAAGGATTGTTTTATTGTAGCCTTTGCTTTTCTTTTCTCTTCTTTCCACGACCCTTTTTGATTTCTTTTTCATTCATCTGTTATGGACTGTCGATTCGGCGTTCACAAGGGCGTGCCCCTGGAATCATGGGACAGAGAGGATGCCAAAAAGGGCAAAAGGAACAGGATTTGCGTCTCATGACAGGTTCACTTTTTCTGAAAAACATACCCTGCATCGGTTATGGCGTAATGCAACAAGGAGGGGGGGTAGGAGCTGGAGTTTCAAAAGCCCAGATTTTCTTCTTTTGACTTTTTTTCCTTCACCTGGGCTGGAGGACAACGAGCAACGGATGGGTATAGGCAAAGGTCTATCACGAGGAAGGTGTGTTTTTCTTTTAATTCTTTTGAACTTGGCGGTGTTTATGGGGGGTGTGGGCATTGGGAAACCAGAATGATGACGGTCTTGTTTGTTTCACTGCGGTTTGTGCTCTTTTCATCTTTAACGGCAGATAATGGATAGGAAGGACTGGGGAAATTGGGGAAGGGAAGGGAAGGGATTCTTAGAGCGTTAGAGAAAATGCCAACTAGAAGGGTCGCCGATCCAGCATTCATGTCTTTTACTATTGAATCGCCAAGATGATTGTTGCCTTTGATTCGTGGTGTTTTGATGTGATGAAGGTAATTTCCTTGTCTCTTAAATGCGCTCGATATAGGTATACATGCTTTATCTTGATATGAGGAATTTAAACCACTCGGTTACTGAACCCATGCTTGCCGATCGAGATAGTGTCTCAGTGTCTCACCCTCAGCATCTCTCCCAATTGATCTTGTCTAACCACATCTTGACCTTATCCGCACTCTCTTTAGCCATGGGCGCCATCATCTCTACGATTCAGTCAACTGTCTCAACCGTATCATCGGTCCTAAAAACCCTTTCATCTCTGCATACTCAATTCTCATCCCTCCTCGTCAGGGCCTCATCCCCACCCAGTCTGCCCGTCCCCGCACCAACCCGCTCATACTGGCTTGACGACCCGCCATTCCCCAAGCTGTGCGACATCCAAGGTGAGTTGCCTGCTGAAGCAGATGTCGTCATTATAGGAAGCGGGATCACGGGTGCAGCGGTGGCCAAGTCACTGCTGGAGCTCTCAGGAGAGCTGAGGGTTGTTGTATGCGAAGCTAGAGAGCTGTGCAGTGGTGCTACCGGTAGGAATGGCGGACACATCAAGGCCACGCCGTACGAGGTTCTTGCCACGTACCGCGCCAAGATGGGGCCGGAGAAGGCAGCCCAGCTGGCGAGGTTTCAGAGGAGGCATTTGGAGATACTGAAACAGGTCGGAGAGAAGGTGCCGCAGGGTGAGGTGAGAGAAGTGCAGACGGTGGATCTGTTTACCGAGAAGGATGATTTCGAAAAGGCTCAGCGAGAGGTTGAAGAGATGAAGGTGTGGATGCCAGAGGAGAAGGCGTATGTCTTGGAGGCGGATGAGGCTAGAAGAGAGGTGAGCTGGGCTGATTCATTGCTGTGAGACGAGTTTGCTGATCAGTACAGTTTGGTGTCAACGATCTCATCGTGGGGGGGATATCCTATTCAGCTGGCGCTCTCTGGCCCTACCGTCTTGTTACGGGTGTGTGGAATGATCTGCTTGATCGATTTCCCACTCTGAGCATTCACACCAATACACCCGTCGAGAGTGTCTCGCAAGAATTGGGATCGTCGCCGTACGCTTACACGGTCAAGACAACTCGCGGGACGATCAAGGCTCGACATGTGATCCATGCGACCAACGCATACGCTCCTCATCTCGTTCAATCGCTTCGTGGGTGTCTCACCGGCGCCTTGGCACACATGTCCGCTCAGCGCCCAGGAGCATCATTCCCATCGTCACACGGAGGACGGTCATGGTCTATTGTCTACAACCCGGGGTTTGATTATGTGACGCAGCGGCCGGATAATCAAGATGGCACGCCTGGTGATTTGATGATTGGAGGGGGGTTCTTTAGGAGTCGCCAGCAGGGACTGGATCAAGTTGGGGTTTGGGACGATAGCCAAGTGCACGCCCTCCCACTGACGCACATCCGGGGTATTATGCCAGCCATATTCGAACCACAATGGGGCGAAGGAAGCAAACTTATCAAAGCCTGGACAGGTATCCTGGGCTTCACAGGCGACTTGATGCCCTTCGTCGGCCGAGTTCGTCCTTCAAAGGACAAGAACTCGGGAGAGTGGGTTGCAGCTGGGTTCAATGGCGAGGGCATGGTTTGGGCTTGGCTCTGCGGGACAGCTCTGGCGATCATGGTTCTTGGTATGGAGGAGGAGGATTTGGAGGAGGGTATCGGGAGACCTGGGGGCAAGTTGGATGGGTGGTTTCCGAGGGAGATTTTGGGTGTTGATAGGGGGAGGTTGAGGAGGGCAGACGTGGCGAACCTGGCTGACTTTGTTAGTTGAAGCTGTTGGATATTTACGGGATAAGCAGCCCGGAGATTATACATTATACCTGTGGTGTTTCTTTGTATTGGTTGTGGTGAGTGGTGGTGGGCACAGGTTGCCAGCCGTTGACAGCTGCCAACTGCCAACCCATAACTGCCTGGCATGCATCACCACTGCCTGCTCACTTCTTCACAACACAACAACACTCATCATCCTTCACCCTCTCACTTCACCAAACCCTCATCATCTCACTCAGGCTTGTATCGCCTCATGTCTGCATCTTTGTCTCTTGCCACAAAATGCCTTTGACCCCGATAAAGCCCAGTGAGCGCATCGACTCGTGGCGACAGCGTGTGCCCAGTCGTATGGAGCGACGAGGTCCTTTTGAGGGCGATGGATTCGAGGAGCGTCCTTCAACCCGTCTCGTGAGTCTTTTATTAGGGATCCACGTCTTCATTTTCGCTCATACGTATCTTACAGACTTTCCGTGATGCATCTCCCCCTGCGCGTCGTCCATCGACCCGCCTCAGCTTCCTCCGCGCCGCCACGCCTCTTTTTGGACGCCCTTCTACCTCATCATCTAGCCGACCGTCCTCGGGTCTCGTGAACCGCCCCGTCGAGAACAAGCGCAAGGGCATTTTTGGCATCTTCAACGGCAAGCGGAAGCGTAGAGATTCGGTGGTGGAGAGCATCCCGCGAGAGCCCGTCCACCTGAACTTTTTGTTTGTGGGCAGCAAGGCTGCTGGACAGACGTCTTTGCTATTGTGAGGAGCTCACCTCTTGTGTGTTGCCATGCTGACTTTTATAGCCGTGCTCGATATGGCTATTTTCCTGATGCAAGTTATAGGGAACTCGACGTGGATCATGAGCTAACATGGCACAGTCTGACGCCTTTTCTCGACCTTTGTATGAAACATATGTCAATGAGCGAGTATACAACGACCACCCTGTGCGCATTGAGCTGTAGGATACCTCGGGCGTTCCAGACCTAAACACGGTCGAGAGGTTGACGTACATTTCCTGGGACGCTGTGTTTCTCTGTTTCAACATCTCGGACAAGGTGTCCATGTACACCATTATGCAATGGGTGAGTGCCTTCTGAAGCTGCATGACACTGAGCTGACGGATGCAGTGGTACCACGCTTCCCATGATTCATTCGCAAAGACCGAGACCTTTCAGCCGTTGCTGTACCTTGTTGGTCTGAAGAAGGATCTGCGAGATCAGTGCTTCCTCGAGGATCACCGGACTGGTTCTGCACTTTCGCCGTCGGGGCTGATGGCTTATCCAACATGCTGCGTCTGTCCCTCCGAGGTTTGTGTTTCTTTCTCGAATTATGGGTCAGGTTAAGATCACTAACTGGACATAGGCAAACTGGCAAGCGAAACGCATTGGTGCACATCGGTATCTTGAGTGCTCGGCTGCCACCGGTCAAGGCATGAGGGAAGTCTTTGAAGATTCGACCAGAGAGGCGACGAGACGAGCTCTTGGAGAGGAGTGTCAGGAAGAAGAGATTGTTGCGCCCAAGAAGAAACGACGATTCTTTTGAGGTGGATGGTGGTAAAGTGTGCACAATCATGACAGAGTCGGCTTTGATGATGGTCACTCATGAATGGTTACCTAGAGATTGGCATTGTTGGAGGCATCGCATCGCATCACATGGAACAATGCTTGGTGATTCACACACTAGCATTTACCTTTTGGGAGCTTTTCATGTACA
Source organism: Fusarium protoensiforme (assembly GCA_011320165.1). Lineage (NCBI taxonomy): Eukaryota > Fungi > Ascomycota > Sordariomycetes > Hypocreales > Nectriaceae > Fusarium > Fusarium protoensiforme. The sequence continues at coordinate 100,819 of JAANQP010000018.1, forward strand.
GAAAATAGTATGAATACCTGATTGAGAATGGATTCTTTGCTCTCCACGGTCTCTTTAATTGAATAGGTAAGTTAATTCAGGGTAAGTTCATTCAGCCAGTCAAATGGCCCTGAACTTGGCTTACATTTCCCATTTTGGCCCGTGCTTGAGCCACATGAATCCACTTTCAACCTCACTTTGTTCCTCGTAGCACATGCTTTTGCCGAGTCGGGAGAGAGTTATTGACCTTGTTGGGAACAATGGGAACCTATTCTTGATCATATTTCGGGGATATTCATGCAGAGAAATCGATGAGGTATATCATTTCTTGCCTTCTTTCGACTGCTTGACTTGTCCTTTCTTCAAACCTTGATCCTTGTACTGACCACTTGTCCTCGAACAAATAGTCGCATATAAGTCAACTCGTCAACCACTCCAACGATAGTCGCCAAAGATGATGTCCACCGAGTCCCTGAAGCTCCTGGCCTCCATCGTCGCCGCCCTCCTCGGCGTCAGCATCGGCCTTCTGGTGTGCTTCCCGGCGGAGAACGTCCTGTTCCTGCTTCACCTCCTCTTTTTCGTCGGGCTCATCGTCTTCCTCACGGTGAGCCTCTCCTTGACCTTTCTCTGAACGAAGCGTCCCTGACTCAAGTGAATTCAAGGCTCGCAGCGTTCAGCTTACCATCCATCGCCGTGCTGCTGCTGGCAAGCAGGGTCGTCGTCGTCGTAATGTGGACTATCACCTCTTTGTTCTCGGCTCTGGTGGACACACCAAGGAGATGCTCATGATGATGGATGACGGATTCTGCAACTTTGCCAACTTTCACCGCCGCTACCTGATTACCGCCGGGGACCTCAACTCCATCTACCAAGTCGCCGAGTACGAGACTGACCTCGACCTCTTGTGCGTCCGAGAGGGCAAGGACGCCGGAACCTACGACAGCCAGTTCGTCGCTCGCGCCCGTCGCGTCCACCAGTCCCTGTGGTCGACTCCCTTCTCCGCCCTGCGCAGCATGCTGGACATCATCCCCGCCCTCCTCACGCCTCCCAAGAACGACGTCGGCGCCAAGCTGCGATACCCGACGTGCGTCTTCTCCAACGGTCCCGCCACCGGCTTCCTTGTCGGGCTGGCTGTCTACCTCCTCAAGATGTTCTACGTCGTGCCCGTGGACTCGATGAAGTTTGTCTACGTCGAGTCGTGGGCCCGCATCTCGACCCTGAGCCTCACGGGGAAGCTCTTCTACTACACCGGCATCGCCGATGTCCTGGTCGTGCAGCACGACGAGGTTGCTGCCAAGTACGGGATTGAGAATGCCGGGGAGATGGTGTTCAACGCGCGGCGCCCTGATATGTGAGATGGAAAGGGATCGCACTCAGGGGGGATTCCGAGATGGGGAGGTCTAAACTGGGGAGGGTTCGCACCTAGGAGTTCATGGAACATGCGTGAATCTTGATTCTCGTACATAGACAGTAATTTTTACATGGTTTGTGTACATGACGGGTATCATCCGCCCTCTCTGCATCAGCGACCTTAAATCGCCACCTTGTCCTTCTCGGCGCCGTCCGCCTCCGCAGCGACGTCCTCCTCACCAGCGCCCCCCTCCTCCTCGAGGCCGAAGCTCTCAATCTCCGAGTTGCGGCGGGCCTCGGAGCGCTCCGTCTCCTTGCCGGCCCAGAGCTTCCAGTTCTCGAACTCGCGGTCCTCGAGGTCGTGCGAGACGTCGATGCGCGTCTTGCCAAAGTAGGCCCCCACGTGCCGGGCCTCCTCGACGGCCACGCGCTTCTCGACCTCCTCCTCCTGGCGGAGCCGGTAGAACTCGCGGCGGGTGACGTCGTAGGCCTTGCGCTCGCTGACGTTTTCCTTCTCCATGAGCCACATCTGGCGCTGGACAACACTATGGCGGGGTTAGTTGGTATATATCGTGAGTTGCAGCTGGGTCGACTTGCCATTCTCCGGTCAAGGGAACGCCGGGCTGTTTCAAGCCCTTGCTCCAATCGCAATGCTGATAGTCCTTTCCGTCCAACTCCATGATGATACGAGGTCTCGCGAGCTCCCAAGGGTGATCTTTGTAGAAGGTGGTTCGCAGCGAATCCTCAAGGTACTTTATCCGCTGCGGGCGAAAGATGTTCTTGGGCTTGGTGGCTCTGGGGTTGGGTGCTCGGTGTCGGGGAGGGATTGTTCGGACAAGGGTCTCTGAGGGAGGGACCGTCTGCATGATGTTGTACCATGGCGGCTGGGCGACGGACTTTTGGCCGAGGAGGCTGTGGTTGAGCTCCTCGGTGACGGTCTGGAAGACCCTTGCGGGCCGGATCTGTCTGCCTCCCATGGCCAATTTCTGGAACATGGGTTAGCAGGTGAAACACAAGTTCATTAAATGCATCGTCTTCAACTTACAGGGTCAATTGGCGCTCTACAACGGGAGTGGGTTGCGATGTCGCGGCTCTATGCTCAGCGTGGTGGTGTGGTGGTGGAAATTTTGGAGATCGGCCAATCTTAACGCCGATAATGCGGGATGCCGGCGAGCTTGGCGCGAATCCGCCCCCGATCTGTTAGCAAAAAATCATCCCGGAAAAAGGTCCCGCTAAAGAAACAAGCCTCTCATCCCACCACCGAGAGAGATTGGATTGTCGACATCCCTTCTCTCACACCCCCCTTCTCAGCTTCCAATTCCCTTCCTTCCTTGGCTTCTCTCTGCCTCGAGTGCCGCGGCTACACACCGAGGTCGCAGCATCATGAGGAGGAGCTCATGAAAATCTCCAGTCGAGTAGACGGCTCCGTCTGTGCGGTGCTCTCGAACCGACCGTCGGCCAGGCTTGCCGCCCCGACCGTGAGGAGGAGCTTCTGCGCCGTGAGAGATGGCGGCGGCGGGGGGACGCACAGGAAGAGGCTCGCTGCCGATTTCTTCTGCGCGAGGAGCTCGCTATGGCTGCTCAAGACTTTTACACCGGCGACCGAGCTTCGACGGACCCTGCCGATCCACCGACCCCGACATGCGGCAAAGAACTACGGAACCGCCGCCGAAGCTGCGCGACATTCGGGCCAGAGCGCCAATTCGGGCCATAGACAAGATCCAGAGCACCTCATGTCCTTTGTCCGACAGGAAGACTCGAGCACGGTGGAGGAGCACCTGCAATTCTACCAAGATCCATACCACCGACGGTATGCTCAACCCGACGGGCAAAAGCTGGAGGTGTCGGACAAGCGGCGGGACATTGAGCATCCGACAAAGGACGAGACCTGCAAGGGCAATGACGAGACGAAACGAATAGTTGCCAAGCTCTGTTCTGCCATCTCGCATAAACTCCGTCGCCCCTACTACACCTCGCTTGAGCCGATATACGACCTCTATCTCCAACTCCCCGAACCTCGAATGCTCCACCTCACATGGCAATGGCGAGATAAGTTTCTCAGGGTCATGGGGATGCCGCCGAAGCGCGATTCCGAGTCGATGCTGCGGTACTTTGCGCTGCTCGGCGACGTGAGAAACGTTGGCTTGACGCTGCGCCGGACCCATTGGAACCTCGCCATGGCGTTTGCCACCAAGTATGCGGGCCGTGCAACATCCACCGAGATGGAGACTGCACTGCGGATATGGAGGGAAATGGAGCGCGGTGCCGGCATCAAGGGGAACGAAGTCACGTTCAACATACTGTTTGACGTCGCTTCCAAGGTCGGCAACTATACCCTCGCCGAGATGATTTACAGGGAGATGGAGAACCGGGGGATCCCGTACAACCGGTATCACCATGTCAGTGTGATACACTACTTTGGCCTGCAGATGGACTCGGCAGGGATCCGAGCCGCCTACAGGGACATGGTTGAGGCGGGTGAGATGATTGACACTGTTGTGCTGAATTGTGTCATATCAGGGCTTCTCAGGTGTGGCGAGGAGGTGGCAGCTGAAGAGACGTACCGGACGATGAGGGATGTCCATTCAATGGCCCCGGATCTCCCTGATAGGAACTACGGGATGCCTCGGGTCGTGACCAAGGTGTTGATGATGTTCAGCAGAGTTGGACGGAAGCACCCCGAGCTCGGCAAGTCGTTGCAGAAGCAGATCGAGCTCAGCCCGAACCTCCACACCTACAAGCTCTTTGTGGAACACTACTCCACCCGGATTGGGGACCTGGCAAAGGTCGCCCAGTACCTGGATGAGATGAAGTTTCTCCGGATCACGATTCACCCGACCATCTTCCTGGCTCTGCTCAAGGGCTTCTACTCGCACGGCGGGTATTCCAGCTCAGATTGGAGCGAGCAGCGCCTCGAGGGAGTCTTGAAGGCCATGTACCAGGCCAAGGACGAGGGAGTGCGAGGTTTCCGCATTGACCGGTGGCTGGTCATCTGGGCTCTGCGAGCAGTCAAGAAGTGCTCCTCCAACGAGGCCGTCGTCCGGGTCTACGATGAACTGGCCAAGCGTTGGGACATTGCCCCGGACCGGATCCCCTTCATCCAGTCCCTGTTCGACAACGTTCTCAACGGCAGCGACATGAAGTCGCCGACGGGTCGATGGGATGGCCCGTCGTACCGGAGATACAAAAAAGATGGAACGCGGTTATGATGTAACAGTATATTCTGTACCAACTTGTATATTACGCCAACTTAGAGCATACTCCAGAGCAGGATAGCTCTGTGTACTTAGATGATTCTCTCGTATGAGATATGATCACGAATTGAGCTGATCATGAGCACAAGTCACAATTGCAAATCACGCAGAGGCAAGCATGTTGCTCAGACAAATGAAATATTTCGAGTACAAGGATCGAGCGTGACTGTTGTCTATTCCGGTTATGTACACAACGATCCATCCACAGGCTCCCTGATCTGTCAATGGACGAGCAGCATACCCAATCCGCTAACCACGGACTTAGGTAGGCTTGTAGGTCTGCCAGACTGCATGGCGAGTTAGCATCGACGCCTCCGGCCGGGAGAGCACGGGAGAGAAACCACGCACCGGAAATGCCAAAGGGAGCGAAGAAGCCGGTGGCCATGAAGCCCCAGAAGCCAACGCCGAACCACTTGCTGCGGGGGTTGAAGGGGAGGTTGCTGTAGGCGCCCTCGGGGTAGTGGTAGGGCGAGGAGAGGCGGGCGCGGGTGGTCTGGAAGCCTCGCTTGGTGACCAGAGAGGTCGTGGTACGGACGGCGGCGCGGGAGAGCATCTGCGCGAGGTCAATTCGGTTCGTGCGCGGCGGGAGGATAGAGTCGAGCGGCTCAATGGCTTCGGAGCCGTAGACGGGAACGCACCTTGACGTTGTGGAGTGGCGATTGGGGGATGGGAGCTTGGGTATGTGTCAAACGTCGTGATGGGGAGCGCCGAGGTCAAGATGAGTGGTCTGAGGTTGAAAGGAAAACGCTTAGCAGGGTCACGTGCATAGTCACATGACACGTATAAATGGGTAATGCTGACATCCCGAGTCGTACGTGACGTCGGCAGCAACCGCGTGGATCTCGATCACTCACCGCCCGCAGCTTGTTTCGCCAGGGGAGCCTTTTTTCTGCCGCCTAGTCCACTTCCTGGTCAACCAACTTTTTTTAATCGCATGGCCCAGGTCCCACGAATTGGGAACCTCCGATCGATTCCTTTGTGTTGTTGTACGGGACGACAAGGTCACGTTCTTTTTTCTCTCGAGGTGACTATTTTTGGTCTTGTTTGAGACCTTGTTTCTTTGTTCTCGAACCTCGCCCTTCCTAAGCGCACTGGGAATTGCGACCTCGTTGCTAGCTACTCCGATCTCGATCCCTTTCTCCAAAAAGCTAGCGATCGCCCCCGATCGCGGGTACACCATCGCCAACATGGATGACATGTTTGATGTTTTCGAGGGCAAGGTGGAGGCCCCGAGTGCGAGCGAAGACGAGAGCGTCCCCCGCAAGCGCGACAAGACCAAGAAGAGAAAGGCCGATGAGGCCATGAACGGCAACGCGGCCAAGGTGGCGGAGGATGTTGACATGGACGACAAGACCGAGACCTCCAAGGATGATGATTCCGACGACGACACCTCGGACACCCCCAGCCAGCAGGACAAGAAGAGGAGGAAGAAGGAGGACGGCGCGGGTCCCGTCATGACGGATACCTTCCAGACGGCAGAGTCGAGAGAGGTTGCCGGCGCATCGACCTTTGTGCCTCAGGACTCGTCGCTGGTCCTGTCGCATAACATTCAGCATCAGGTTGCGCTGCCCCCGGACCTAGACTACGAGTACGTCCCGTTGTCCGAACACAAGGCGCCCGACGAGCCGGCGCGAACGTGGAACTTTAAGCTCGATCCTTTCCAGAGTCTTTCCGTGGCCTCGATTGAGCGGGAGGAGAGTGTGCTCGTGTCCGCGCACACCTCTGCCGGAAAGACGGTCGTCGCAGAGTACGCCGTCGCGCAGTGCCTGAAGCGCAACCAGAGAGTCATCTACACGAGTCCCATCAAGGCCCTGAGCAACCAGAAATACCGAGATTTCGAGGCCATCTTTGGAGATGTGGGCTTGATGACTGGTGACGTGACCATCAACCCCACGGCCAGTTGTCTGGTCATGACGACAGAGATTCTGCGATCCATGTTGTATCGAGGTTCCGAGATTATGCGAGAAGTCGCGTGGGTTGTCTTTGACGAGATTCACTACATGCGCGACAAGACGCGAGGTGTCGTCTGGGAGGAGACCATCATCATGCTTCCCGACAAGGTCCGATACGTGTTCCTCTCGGCCACTATTCCCAATGCCTTCCAGTTTGCCGAGTGGATCGCCAAGATTCATCACCAAGCCTGCCACGTTGTTTACACCGATTTCCGACCGACTCCTCTGCAGAACTACTTCTTCCCCGCTGGTGGCAGTGGCGCTAGACTCATCGTCGATGAGAAGAGCAACTTCAACGAGCAGAATTTCAACCTGGTTATGCAAGAGGTGGAGGAGAAGAAGGGCGCCGATCCCAACGATCCTACGGCGCGACAAAAAGGAAAGGGTAAGAACAAGAAAACCAACAAGGGTGGTGCGGACAGCGGCTCAGACATCGCCAAGATCATCCGGATGACCATCAAGAAGAAGTTTAACCCCGTCATTGTCTTCAACTTCAGCAAGCGGGAGTGCGAGAACATGGCCATGAACATTTCGTCCCTCAGCTTCAACGACGATTCCGAAAAGGCCATGGTCAAAAAGGTCTTTAACAGCGCTATTGAGAGCTTGTCAGAGCAAGATAGGGAGCTGCCTCAGATTGTGAACCTGTTGCCCCTGTTGGAGCGAGGTATCGGTGTGCATCACTCGGGACTACTGCCTATTCTGAAGGAGACTATCGAGATTCTGTTCCAGGAGTCTTTGATCAAGGTTCTTTTTGCAACTGAGACCTTCTCTATCGGTCTGAACATGCCTGCCAAGACTGTCGTTTTCACTCAGGTTACCAAGTGGGATGGTGTCAAGAGGCGTCCTCTCACTTCTTCCGAGTATATTCAGATGGCTGGTCGTGCTGGTCGTCGTGGCCTCGATGCCCGAGGTATTGTCATCATGATGATTGACGACAAGCTCGAGCCTGATACTGCCAAGGAGATCGTCACTGGCCACCAGGATCGCCTCAACTCAGCTTTCTACCTCGGATACAACATGGTTCTGAACCTGCTCCGAATTGAAGCCATCTCGCCAGAGTACATGCTGGAGCGATGTTTCCACCAGTTCCAAAACGCGGCTAGTGTCCCGGCTTTGGAGAAGGATTTGATGTCGCTACAGCAGGAGCGTGATACCATGAGCATCCCCGACGAGGCGACGGTCAAGGACTACTACCAGATCCGTCAACAGCTGAGCACCTACACCAAGGATATGCGGACAGTGATTCAGCACCCCAACTACAGCATCTCTTATCTCCAGCCCGGCCGTCTGGTGCAGATCTACAACCCCAAGGACGATCAGGAGACTGTTGCTGGCAATGGCACCGATTTTGGATGGGGAGTCATTGTCAACCAGACTCCCCGCCGAGCGCCCAAGCTTGGTGAGCCCGAACACATCCCCCAGGAGTCCTACGTCATCGATGTTCTCCTACCCATCTCGAGGAAGAGCGCCGAAATCGCCCCCGGGCAGCCAGCTGGGGAGATGCCCCCTGGCTTGAAGCCATTCTCCGACGACGACGACATCAAGTTTGCCATTGTGCCATGCCTGCTCACCTGCATCAAGGCCATCAGCCAGATCCGACTTTTCCTCCCTAAGGACGGGTTGAAGACGGATGCCGACAGGGAGACGCTCACCAAGTCTCTGATGGAGGTCAAGCGTCGATTCCCTGATGGTATGCCTATCCTGGATCCTATTGAGAACATGGAGATTACCGACGAGTCGTTCAAGAAGCTGCTGAGAAAGATTGAGGTCCTGGAGTCGAGGCTTCTTGCCAACCCTCTGCACCTCTCACCTCTTCTTCCCTCACTATGGGAGCAATACCACACCAAGGTCAAGCTGACCGACAAGGTCAAGGAGACCAAGAAGGCCATCGCCAAGGCTTACAGCATCGCCCAGATGGACGAGCTCAAGTCACGCAAGCGTGTCCTTCGCCGCCTCGGCTTTATCAACGACGCCGAGGTCGTCCAGCTCAAGGCCCGCGTCGCATGCGAGATCTCATCCACCGAGGGCCACGAGCTGCTCCTCTCGGAACTGCTCTTTGACAGATTCTTCAACGAGCAGACACCCGAGATGTGCGCCGCCGTCATGAGCATCTTCATCTTTGACGAAAAGGTGGAGGCTCCTGCTCTCAAGGAGGAGCTGCAGAAGCCCTTCCGCGAGGTCCAGGCCAAGGCGAGGATCATTGCCAAGGTCAGCCAGGAGTGCAAGCTCGACGTCAACGAGGAGGAGTATGTGCAGAAGCTCAAGTGGCAGCTGATGGAGACGGTCTACACGTGGGCCCAAGGACGTCCGTTTGTTGAGATTTGGTAAGTGTCGATGCCACATTGGAAGAGAAACATCACTAACAATTTGCAGCAAAATGACAAATGTGTACGAAGGTTCACTCATCCGCCTCTTCCGCCGTCTGGAAGAGCTCCTTCGACAGATGGCTCAGGCCGCCAAGGTTATGGGCAACGAGGACCTGACCAAGAAGTTTGAAGAGAGTCTGGCAAAGATCCGCAGAGACATTGTGGCCGCCCAGAGTCTGTACCTGTAAGGCCTTTCAGTATTTCTGTTTCACCGTCTTCACGAGCAGTTCAAAAGGGGGTTGGTATGTGCTGGGCCATAATTTTGCTATACCATCGCGGGATTGGGTGGGAGTTTGGGCGTGTCGGTCAAAAAGATAGTTGTCTTGTCGTTGTTGAGGACGGTTCGAGGTGTCCCGACCAATGTTGGGAATGGAATCTAAGCTAGTCCGTCTTGTTCGCCATCTGTAGATGTAGTAGACTATGTATGTAGTAAGCTCCATGTAAAAAGAAAAAACGCCCGACGCCAGGAATGCCGCTGTCCTTGAGCATCTAGGGGAAGGCTCTACTAAGGCCGGTCCCCTGATATCCCCATGATGAAGCCAATACAGAGACTAAACACAACGCCGAAGCCGACAAAGATCTGCCATCTCTTGCTCCAGATCCCCTCCTCGCGCATCAGCCATGTTAGACTTCCGAGCGGGAAGAAGAAGCCGACCATCATGGCTCTGAACAGTATTTCTAGCACTGAAGCCATGCCTGTGTACTCATCCTCGAGCGGGTTAGACTCGGACGGGATACCGCCAGCGTTATTGTCGATCCACGCGTCCTCCATGTTGCGCAGGGTGTCGGGTGATGGCATGGCGTCTGGGGTGAAGCGCGAAGTGTGTATCGACGTGAACTGTGTCCTCAACGTCGAAATCTCGGACTGTGTGAATCCAGACTGGAGCAGTCGGTCGAATCCCCTCGGCCTCGGTCTCGTCGACGGTGTAGGCTTGGATCCCTCGGGCGTCGCATCCTTGGGTGGCTTGGCGGCCTCCTCCTCCTCCTGCCTAAGTTCCTCGCTCGTCAACTCATCGCCAATCGCGCAGTTAACATAGACACGCGACACGCCTTCAACTGCCTTGCCCTTCCCCTTGGGATCATCCTCCCTCGGCGGCGGCGGCGGCGCCTTTAGTACGGAGCTGAGGGCTGACGAGTCAGGGAGCAGACGACCCTGGTGGATGAGGCGTAGGCGGCTGCGGGAGGAGAGACGCGTGCGGAGGATGTGCTTGAGGGCGAGGATGGTTGTTGCGTTTGGTGAGGGGATGTCGAGCTCGAGGTCTGGCTGGGAGGTTGAGAAGCGGATGGTTAGGTGGAGGGGTGGAGGGAGAGGTCTTGAAGATGAGGGTGGAGTGGTCATGATGGCGGCATTGTTGTTTTTGTCTATTGCGAGAGAGGCTTGAAAGAAAGGATCTTGCTGTTGATTGGCGATGTGAATGCCTTTTGTTGTAGCCACGGGATGTCAAAGAGGATGTTGAAGGTTGAGGTCGTCCTGATCTCCATTGGTGTGACGTGACCTCCCGTAAATCTACAGGGGCCTTGCAGGGGCCACAGCGCTGCACGCCCCGCAGGGAGCCTCTAAAAACTGCCGACCGCCCGGCAGAAACCCCAGAAAGTGGGCATGACAACGAATAAACATCAAAAATTCCATCCTGTTGTTAATTTCTTACTCCCGACAACATCTCACTCGTTTCTTTCTTTCTTGTCGGATCTGGCTTAATGGTCATGGCATCATGCCGCGCTTGCGAGGGACGAGATACCTGAGTTGCTTCTACTGCGGCAAGAGATCCAACACCAAATATGATGGCGTCACGAGGCAGTTTCTCTGCCTGGTTTGCGATGCGACCAACTACCTCGACGAAGTATGGGCTTCAAATCCCCGTTTTGAACCTCCAGCTGACGAATGCTAGAATGGAGAGATTACGGATCCTCCAGTAGCTACCGAGCGCGAAGCCCCCGCAACGCAATACGCAGTCCCACGACAGTCGCCTCCCTCGTCGCCGAGGGATAGCATCTTTTGCTCGACATGCCTCAAGAATCAACGTTTATTTACGTCCTCACTCGCCCAATATCTCCCTGATGATCCGAACCACCCTGATTACCCCGAACTCGAGCGAAACTACTACCGATACCGAAAGGGGTTGGAGGAGCGATACCCTCAGGTCTGTGATGAATGCGCCGAACGGGTGGAGGGTCAGATTCGTCGGGCGGGGTACACGGCCAAGACAGATCATTTACGGCGGATGATGGAGAAGAGTCGAGGGAGGAGGGTTGATCCAGGAAGGAATACGGCCTTGGACTGGGCCAACAGCTTGGGGAGGGGATTGTGGTGGGGAGGACTGGCAATGCAGATGCTCTGGCACCTCAAGACGCTGTCATATGTGCTCGACCACCCGGACGAAGGAATGTATGACCCAGACGATAGGAGTTGGCCGACCATGGCGGTGGCTGCTCTGTCATGGGCTGCCGCATTTCTCCCACCAGTCGACACTCTGATCAGCGGCGCAGTCACGGCGAGCATACTCTCTGCATGGTGGAACCCCCAGTTTGTGCAGGTCAGCCGCGGCTTCACGAGGCATCTCCTGGGATTCACGCAGTGGTATTCGTTTCAGGGGTTGATCATCTTCTTCCGCATCCTTTTCCGCCGGGTGCTCGAGATGAACGGAGGTAGGGGGCAGTCGAGGAGTGCTCAGCTGAGTGCTCATCTAGTAATGGCGGTTGTCATGATTATGGTATGTTTTTCTGTGCCGGAAACTGAACGCATGCTAACCTGACTAGATCTACTCTTTTGCGAAGAGGTCCATCAGAGTCGATACTACGCCCCTTTTTGGTAACTCCAGTGCCACTATTTCACCGAAGCCCAAGATCACGAGAAGGAAAAAGGAGGAACCAAAAACATTTTCTGAATTATTGAACGAGGCCTTGGACTCGCCGACTCCTGCGCCTCAGCGAGATCTATTCGCTCAACCACGTGTCAATCCACTACCACGGCCATACCCTCCTAGCAACCCCGTGAGGATCCCGTCGAGCCCTCATACTCAGTTCAACGGCCTTGACCTCTCTCCACAGAGGACTCGGGAGGTTCAATACTCGGATGAAATGGACTGGACTCCTACCGAGTCTCCAGTTCAGGCACAGCAACAGCACCGAGCCTTTCGCGACGCGCCTCTCTCCAACGGCCCGAGACCGGCTTTTGGGGAGTCGCCCGTCAGCTCTGAGCAGAGCCCTTTTTGGTACAAGGTCCCCGCAGCACCGACGAATCCATCCCAGCGTCTGCGGAACCCGCCCAACGCGCCTGTTTTGAGGGGTAAGCCTGTCGAGCAGGAGAGCATCTTTTTCCGGGGCGCGGCCAGGGCCCAATCACAGAGGCAACAGGAGGATGAGAGCGAGGTCGCTTTCAAGCCACCGAGTTTCTTTGCGCCCCAGACGAGCAACGATGAGGCCAATAGCTTGGCTGACATGTTGGGTCAGAGCTTCAGCTTGAGCCAGGAGAGCCAACAGGGTGATGGCAGGGCACGACGGCCATCTGGGTGGACTTCAGAAAGGTCTGCTACAGCTATAGGGCCCAAAATGGACAGGTTGGGCGTCGAGTTTATGGCTCTCGCGGCGCTGCTTGTCGTGTGGGGACTCACATTAGCCATCCATACGCCCTTTCGACGAGAGGTGCAACTGGCATTGCTTTCTGCAGCTGGGACAATTGCACTACGGGTGACGGGCGAAGCCAGTAAGGAAACAAAGGAAGAGAAAGGCCCCAGCACAGCGACATATGTGGGTTCTGTGCTGAGTGTGATGGAGCTGGCAGCTGTATGCTGGCTTGGGTGGGAGGTGTGGCAGGGAACTGCAGATGCTGGAAATTATGGAATAGGAGTCCTGACAGTCATGCTCGGACATCAGGTTTGGAGTAGCATGGTTTGAGGTTTTGATAGAGGGTTGCTTTGGCAGGATACATGAGCATTGGCGTTGGGCGGGAGGAAGGGGGAATGCATACACAAGGGTTGGTTTGTGAGAGTACATATAGAGGCATACATGGGTCTTGTAACCTGATAGTGTCAGCATCATCCAGAGGATTGCTGTGTTCCAGTCCATTGGGCCCCTATTCACAAGTTTCAGTTGCGTCACCACTCAACATTCACCACAGATGTTCACATTGATACGAATTTTATTTATTTGGGTCCTCTGCTGGGATCTTTTGCCCGCGGGACATTTAACCAAGACGCTAATCATTTACACCTTAACCCTCAAAGGGGGTTTCGTAGGGCCGCTCAGCCTGGGGTGTGATGCGGGCGAGATGCCTTCGCTGGCCAGACTTCCAGTCGACAATGGCAGTGTGCTGGACGGATCGGTTGTCCCAGACGACGACGGTCTTCTCCTGCCACTTGACGCGGGCGTGGAAGTCGGCGCCCCAGGCGATGTGCTCGTAGAGGAAGTTGAGGATGGCGTCGGATTCTTCCTTCTTGAGACCGACAATGTCACGGGTGACTGTGCATGTGTAAGTATGAGTTTATATCGGGGAGAGGTTGATCACTTACACTGAGGGTTGATAAACAGCGACTTTTCACCGGTGACGGGGTGCGTCCGCACAATGGGGTGCTCGTTGACGACGGGCTCACGTCGCTTGATGCTGCCCTTCTTGACGCTGGCGTTGACCTGCTCGATGCCAGAGTGCGTGGCCTTGAGGCCGTGGAGCAGCTTCTGGAAGGCGGGGGACAGACGCTCGTAGGCCTCGACCGTGTTGGCAAAGAGAGTGTCGCCGCCAGTGTCCGGGTTGTCGAGGATGTACAGGAAGGTCGTGCCTGGGGGCTGCTGCTCGTAGGTGATGTCCGAGTGCCACGCCACCGAGCTCACGCGGGTCTTGAAGAAGGTCTCGTGGGTCTTGTCTCCCGCGCCGCGGTGCACGAGGTGAATCTCGGGATGGCCCTCGGGAGAGCCAGAGGTGGGATGGATGTGGTGACGGCCAAAGTACCCTCCAAACTCGAGGGCCTCGGAGATGGGGAGGTCGGCAAAGTCCTGGTTCCGGAAGGCCACGACCTTGCGCTCGGCGACGTACCGGGCGAGCTCGTCCTTGCCGGCGGCCGAGAGCTTGCTCAGCTGGACGCCCTCGACCTCGGTGCCGATGGTGGGCGTGAGGTGCGAGACGCGGGCGTCCTCGGTGATGAGGTTGGGGAAGGTAGGGTCGGCGTCGCGGCCGTGGTCGTAGTGCTCAAAGGGCTCGAGGGGAGGGTAGACCTGGTCCTTGTTCCAGGTGGGGAGGTAGTTGGGATACTTGAATCGTGTGAGTTTTTCTTATGCATAGCATGTATTGTGAGGTGATTGAGACGTACCTTGGCCGCGGCAAAGTCTTCAGTTCCCTTGAGCTCATCCTCCTTTCTGTACACGGTGGGGGACAGCTCCTTGTAGACACCCTCGACGTGGCCGGGGTACAGCTTGAGCTTGGAGGTGTCGGTGACCAAGCTGGCCGTGGTTGTAGTTGCTGAAGGAGCCATTGTGAAAGCAGAGAAAGATGAATCTACGAGTTTCGACTTGTCTTTGATTCAAACTCTTCCATCTTTCTGAGACAGATAAAGCCCGTCTTTTATATACGTATTACATAGCAACTCTATTCCCCTCATCGGATATCGCGATCCAGCACATGAATGCCGGCATCAACGCGGGGAAAAGCAATAAGCAGAATACCGACCGAGTCTGACAAGTCTCATTCGTTGTCAGTGATGTTGTTGCAGGAAGTTGAGCGACTTCGGACAGGCATATTGCGTAAGAGGACCGTCGATCAATGAGGCGCGAGTCGACGCTCGACACGAAGGATGGAAATCACGCAATGGAGAGTTATTCTTTTGGGGTTGTCTCTAACATGACATTTGCCAAGGGGTTTAGACTGCGACGGGGGCGATGGGATAAGGATTGCGCCATCACGAAACGCCCGCGCCATGGTGGTGTCGCAATCTCTGGGGGAGGGTCACGCAATGTGATTGTCGACAGAAAGGACGGGATGTCGCTCGGGATGTCGACTGTGATTATTTGTGAGGGAGAAGTTGAATTAATTTGTGTTTGTTGTATTAGAGTTGGTTGACAGTTGATAGTTTCAAGATAGTAGAGAGATAGTATCCATTCTATGTCAGAATAGTACGTACTATTCAAGATATACTCAACCCCAGCTTCACGATCATCTCCCCGACGACAACCACCACCTCCGAGATTTTCTCCATCGAAAACTCTAGTTTCACTCACATTTACGGCCTCTCGGTCGGTCATGCCAGCGATTGGACCGGCGACTCCCCGTCTCCGGGCACGTCATTCTCCTCTTCTAGACAAAGCTCCGCCAACACAAGTCATGTTAGTCCTGCTCCCAATGACGACCTCGCCATTGCAACGTTCGCAGAGGACCCGACACCTTTCTCTTCTCGGCCAGATGCATGCTTATCCGGGGGCCTCGATTGGTCGGCCAACTACCGCTCCGTCGCCACGGGCTCTCGGGGGTTCAGTGCTTTCGTACGAGGAGGTTATTGAAAAGTGACCCCCAACTTGGATCCAAGCTTTTGCCCTGCGCCAGCGTCGCTTTTCTTGCCTCCAAGCGTCGAATGTACCCTGATATGCTGGAGAAAACGTCGTCTCACCGAGCTTTGAGGTGATTATCGAGGCTCATCGCGACATTGCTAGTGTGTCCCGCCCCTGGAGGTTGTTGTTTTTGCGTATCATGGTTCGAACCGCGAACCCGAGGGCGTGGGAGGGTTGCCAGACCTTTATAAGCCAGGCCATGCATCCATCACAGGTAGGTTCGTCTCTCGAACATCTCCGCGGCCCCAAGTCTTCCCTCACTTCTCCGCGGACTCAGAGACTCTTGTTCACACCATGGCTGCTAGTGACGGTCCCAACCGGGACAACAAGGAGGTCTATGCCAATGACAGGGACACTAAAGAGGTCCTTGTCAATGATCGATCTCCTAGTGATTCCCCCACCGACAGTGGTGACGAGACTGCCTCCTCGACGATTGAGCATGTCTTTTCCGACCCTCAAGTCGCCGACCGCTGGCGCAAGGTCTACGAGAATGCCAAGTATGAGAACCGTCACCGGTTCGATCCCAACTATACTTGGACCGCCGAAGAGGAAAAGAGGCTTGTGAGAAAGGTATGCAATCCCATGCACCGTGTGAGGCTGTTTACTAACCATGGGTCGGCAGATCGATTGGCGTATTACTCTGTGGGCATGGGTCATGTTCTGCTCCCTCGACTTCCACCGGCGCAACATTAACCGCGCCATCTCGGATAATATGGCAAGCTTAACCCAATCACGGCAGTCTCGAGTCTTCGCTAACCAGTAATAGCTGCCCGAGATTGGCATGGACACGAACGATTTCAACTACGGCCAGACAGTGGGTGGCTTCTTTCCCCCTGTTCACACCCTACGACTAACACGACACCTCGCTAGATCTTCCTCGTTAGCTTCCTCTCAGCTGAACTCCCCAGTGGCCTGGTCAGCAAGAAGCTCGGAGCCGACAGATGGATCCCCTTCCTCATCTGCTCCTGGTCCCTCGTCGCAGGCTCGCAGGCCGCCCTGCAAAGCAAGGCGGCTTACTATGCCATCAAGGCCCTTCTGGGTCTTCTCATGGGTGGATTCATTCCGTGAGTTTTCTAGAAGCTTTTTCTGAGAAAGCGTATCTAACGGATTTAGGGATATTGTTCTTTGGCTTACGTACTTTTACAAGTCCAATGAGCTGCCCATCAGACTGGCCTTTTTCTGGACGGCCCTGAGCACTAGCAACATTGTGGGCTCGCTGCTCGCCTCTGGTATCCTGCAGATGCGAGGCGTCTCTGGTATGGGAGGCTGGAGATGGCTGTAAGTCTGACAACTCAAGTTTGTCGAGTAAAGCTCACACTATGCAGATTCCTTCTTGAAGCCATCGGTACCTTTATCGTCGGCCTCTTCTCCTGGGTTCTTATGCCTCCCGGTCCCTGCCAGACCAAGAGCTGGTTCCGCGGCAAGGATGGCTGGTTCAACGAGCATGAGGAGTACATCATGGTCAACCGACTTCTCCGTGATGATCCCAGCAAGGGTGACATGAACAACAGGTGAGATTCAACTTGTGCGATTCTGTGACGTGGAAACTGACACGCTGGCAGACAAGCCGTCAACCTCCCCAGACTCTGGAAGGCCATCAAGGACTGGGAGCAGTGGCCGCTCTACATCATCGGCCTCATGGTCTACATCCCCCCTTCGCCCTTCAGCACATATCTGTCCTACATCCTGCGCCAGATCGGATTCTCCGTTTTCAAGGCCAACCTCCTCGCCATCCCGTCTCAGTTCCTCTACGCCGTCAACCTCCTCATCATCACATGGGTTTCTGAGCGCGTCAAGGAGCGCGGCATGCTCTCTTCCCTCTCCAACATCTGGATCTTCCCCTGGGTTCTCGCCCTCGTCGTCCTCCCCGCCGACATGTCCCCATGGGTTCGCTACGCTCTCATCACAGGCCTCCTCAGTTACCCGTACTGCCACGCGATCCTGGTGGGCTGGAACGCCAAGAACAGCAACAGCGTGCGCACCCGCGCCATCAGTGCTGCGCTGTACAACATGTTTGTGCAGACGGGTAACATTGCCGCGTCCAACATCTTCCGCGAGGACGACAAGCCTCTGTACCGCCGGGGCAACAGGGTCATTCTGGGTATCACCTGCGGCAACATTGTGCTGTTCTACCTTGTCAAGGCGTTTTACGTCTGGAGGAACAAGGTGCGCGACAGGAGGTGGAATGCTCTGACCAAGGAGCAGCAGGAGGACTATATCCTCAACACCACGGATGAGGGTCAGCAGCGCATGGACTTTAGATTCGCTCACTAGGGGGCCGGAGAATAGAAAGATTGTGGATAGATTGGATAGACGGATGCAAGGACAACTTGGAGACTAAAAGTTGTTAGATAAAGACACGAATATCCCTTGATATATTGCTCATCAAGATAAGAACCTTGAGCGTGTTTATGTTGCCGAAAAATCCGGGGTTAACTAGTCTCATCTTTCAATTTATGCTTCTCCGCAATCCCTCGATGTGGTAAAGTTGCCGAAATAGGCAAGTGTTGGAGATGTTTCACAAGGTTCCCCAACTTTTGCATCAAATCACCTGACGTCAATAGCCGCTGAACCTCGGCATCTCGAACCCTTTTATAGTCTTTCGCTGACGAGTTTCAACTCCTCTTTTGATAATCAGAAAGAAAATAGTTCAAGATGGCGACTTATGAGACGGCAAGAGATCAGTTTGTTACTGTCGATGGCATCAAGTTTGCCTATCGACAGTTTGGTAAGGATCATGGCGTTCCTCTTGCGCTGCTCATGCACTTTAGGTGAGAAGCACCCCATTATCAGGCCTGAGGAGATGCTTACTTTTACAGAGGAACAATGGATCATTGGGATCCAGCACTGGTAAACCCAATCGCCGCTAAACGCCCCATCATCCTCATCGACAATGCCGGTGTAGGCCGCTCTGGAGGTGAAGTGCCCAAGGTGTTCGCCAAGTGGGCACAGTACTACATCGAAGTCCTCCGTGCAATTGGTGTCACCAAGGCCGACGTGCTGGGCTTCTCCATGGGCGGTTGCGTCGCGCAGCTGGTTGCCCTCAACGCGCCGGATCTGGTGCGTCGACTCATCCTCTGCGGGACGACACCCAGCACAGGCGAGGGCGTTGTGCCAGCCGCCTCGCTGGAACCTTTCAACCGTCTCAAGGCAGCCAAGACGGACGAGGAGAACAGAGAGGCCTTCATGTTTAGCATGTTCCGCACGTCAGAGCGGAGCAGAAAGGCAGGCGAGGCTGCTTGGAAGAGAATCACGGGTGCACGAAAGGACAGGAGCAGCCACGTCGATCCAGCAAACGCCCACCGACAGGGCATTGCCTTCGCTAAGTTTATGGATCGTAAACAGGCCAAGGATGCGTCGTACGACAGGTTCGAGGAGCTCAAGATGCCAGTGCTGATTGCAAACGGTGAGTTGAGCTGCAAGTTGGTGAACTCGAGTACTGACATGTGGCGTAGGAAGCGAGGATCTTCTCTTGCCGGAAGAAAATAGCTACGTGATGTGGAGGAAGTTGAGACATGCGGGGGCTCAGCTGCATCTGTTTCCAGATTCTGGACATGGCTTCTTGTGGCAGTATGCTGACGAGTTTTCCAAGATTATCAATGATTTCTTGGATGATGAGCCCAAGATTTCGAGTCGGCTCTGATGGCATTGATTGCAGATGTAATTATAAAGCTTTTGATATCGGAATGGCTCTAGGGCCATTATAGATACGTCAACTCGCAATGTCTAATTGTTGGGCGTTGTTTTCAACTCGGCTCAACTTGCAATTCTTGGACAGAACAAGACTTGATTCATTCACTATATTTAGCAGTGCCAGTGACAAGCAGACGGTTACTTCAGCCGTTCCGCGTTGGGCTTCCTATTGTAGTTCGCCCTACGAGTTGAGGCTGCATTAGCTCGAGGGTCAAGGTGGCTCTATAGGCAGCTTATCTGCCCACCTCCTCCGTACCACGGAGACTTAACCAAGTCGGAGGCAATGCAGGAGGCCACCTCATAATGTATCAAAGAGTCCTAGATGATACGAAGCCTCGATGCCACATCCCTACGTCACTGTGGCTCGCCGACTCATTCCCAAGCAAACAAATCAGGTCTCCCGGTTGGCTTTTCTTGAAATAGCACTATTGTAGGCAACAGCGTGACCAAGTTGAACTTCCCAGCTAAAGGTTTGGACTGAGTTGCAGTAGCAACGCTGACACACCTCCGTCATTGGGCGGAGCTGGACGGCCAAACAACACTGCCGTCAACAACATAACTATCACTGCATTCAGTGTCAAGATGAGTTTTAATATGAAGGGCAGTTCTACTCTTTTTAGGTTTTCTGTGTACAGTCAATCGTTAACCCGAGTCTCAACTCGGATAGCATCACAACATGGCCGCTCGCTACCTCTTTGTTCTCATTTCCCTCATTGCCGTCAATATCCTACCAGTCACTGCCTTCTTCCCAGCACAATGGAAAGAAGACTTTGCAGGTAATGGAGGCATCTCTCACGAGGACATGACGAGAGTCGCCTTTGAAGATCGGGCGTATCTCTACTTTCCGTCCATCACCACGATCTCGAGCAAGATGCGTGCGGCGTGCAAGGAGATCCAGCAGGCCAACATGGACGTCGACGACGATCAAGACCACGCTCATAAGCATTGCGATGGAGAGTCTTTTGTGGAGGCGCAGTCACGTATTCAGGATCTCAAGAAGGAGGCTATAGGGGCTCTTTTGGCTCTCCCCCCTGATGTGGCCAAGGCTCGGAAGGCCGTCGGCGAGGCGCTTCATACGATCCAGGACTTTTACTCGCACAGCAACTGGGTGGAGCTGGGAAATACAGAGCCCAACTCGGACCTCATACGCAACCAGCCCATGGCTTCATACATGGCCACGCCTGATCAACGAAGCTGCAGGTCCTGCAACGTCTCTCCCAAACCTCCAGGCTGGGACTCGGACTGGCCTATTCCTTGCAAAGGCATCCACTGCGAGGAAAACACCAATGGCTTTCCCAAGCTCACGAGCGGTTACTATCCCGGCGAGGACGTTCTGATCCCCGGGGACTGGAAGTGTCGTCACGGTGGCTTCGCCGACAAGGCGTACCCGGGCATCAACAAGGACAGCAACAACTGCTGGTGGTCACCGCACGCGGATCTACACTTCAAGGCTGCCGAGCTGGCCATGCAGGCCACGATGCAGTTCTTTGATGACATCAAGGATGACACGAGCGGTGCTCCCAAGGCGTTGCGTCTCCTCTTTGGTGTCCCGACTCTGGCCTTTGCCATCGATACGACTGGCAGTATGGACGATGTCATCGACGCCGTCCGTGTCCAGGCCCTCCAGATCGCCGAGAGCCTCTCGGGCACAGACAACGAGCCTGGTCTCTACGTTCTATCCCCTTTCAACGACCCCAGCACGGGGCCGTTGACCGTGACGACGGACCTGGCTGCGTTTGAAGATGCCATCAGCAACCTCGGTGCCGCTGGTGGCGGTGACTGTCCCGAGCTGGCATTTACAGGCATGCTAGCGGCGGTGGATGTCATGGACGTCGACTCGGGTCTTTTACTCTTCACAGACGCAGATGCCAAAGATTCACATCTCATGCTGCAGCTGCTCGCCAAGGCCCAGGAGAAGCGCATCAGTATCAGTGTCTTTACATACGCCTCAGACTGTGAGGACAGCGCCATGAAGCGGTCGACCATAGTCAAGAGAGCCGGCGATGCCTACGGTCAACTCTGCGCCGGTACAGGTGGACTGTACCGAACAGGACCAAGGTCAGAAGTTGCCAACGTCACCTCGTTTATCGAGAATGTCATCACGACGGATCTTGGGACCATCATCCGCGTTCAGGACAAGGTAGATGGCGCACCCAAAGAGTTTGATGTTCCTGTCGATTCGTACATGACAAAGGTGACGTTTTCTCTCCTGGGAGAGGGCGTGAAGATTGAGATTACGACACCAGACGGGAAGCCACTTCAGACTGAAGGAATAGGGATAACCAAGACTATTCTCGAAGACAGCACGTATCTATCCCTTTCTTCACCACCTCCCGGCACATACAAAGTCACCATCTCAGGCAAGGGTTCCTTTACCCTTCTCAGCTCCGGCGTCTCGACTCTTCAACTCTCATCCTTCAACTTTGCCAGCATTCGCGGTCGACCAGGTCATCGGGGCTGGTACCCCATGGCCGGCCAGCCACCGTTCGGCAAAGACGTCGGATCAATCGCCGAGGTGGACGGCCGCTTCAAGACGGCCGACTTTGCATTCCGAGCCCCCGACTTCACTCGGGTGTCCAGCCTCAACGCCACAGCCGGCTCCGGAGATCGCGGTTCCCCTCGCAACTCGTCCTTCTTCGCCACAGTGAGAGTCGAGCGCCGGAATCTCCTGGTGTACGTCTCGGGCGAGGACGATAAGGGTGTCGCATACCAGAGGGCGCTCCCCGCGGTGGTGGTGGCTGAGAACTCGACCGTCAAGTTCCCCAACGCGACGGCTACGCATGTCGTCACGGCGACTGCTGTTCCGTCGGGGCCCTCGTACGTGCCGCCTAGCACATATCCGACGCCGGCGATTGTCACGGCTAGTGCTACTGTGCAGTCGGTGTCTGTTGCTGTGGGTTTGGTTGCTGTCATCTTTGCTCTTTTGCTATAGTTGAAGCCTGTATTTGAAGACTTGTTTGAAGAAAGCTGTACTAACACTAGATGAGTGGGAGGTTATGCTTTTCTTGTCACGGCTAGGTTGAAGTTTAGATGCTATTGATATTGAATCCCCAAAACAATCGGGTTTAGCTATTGTTATAGCAAATCTTGAGGAACTTTCCCATTAGATGCTTGCAATCAAGACCTGAATTATACCAGACAGTTATCTTATAATTATCTTCAACGGCTGGGGCAGGCATCCGTGCTTGAGTCGGCCAACACAGGCTCGAGTGAGTTCTCGTCCTTGCAGAGAAAGACAATACCAAACGCGAGAGTCGCGGCATAAGTGAGCAGTATATACCTCCAGAAGTACCCTAATCAAATGCTCGATTCTTTCAGTTATCCACTTGTGCATAGCAGTCCAGGCCTTCAGGTATGATGCAGCATCTGGTACACGATGGCTCTAGACCAGCGTATTTCTGCTGATCAAATATTTATCAAACACGACCATATAACCGAGGCCTATACAACCTTTCACTCCATTCCAACACCTGGTAATCAATCCTACCTCCCAGGGGCAACCCACGGTCCTGGGCACGTCCATCATCTTGCAAGTGGCGTCACCGTCAGAGTGGCAATCACACCGCTCACCAATAACACCCTCAACACCAAGGTGGCGTCTCTAATGATGAGAAACTATTCATTGTGGCGCTGGGCGTTTTCAGGGACGTGCTGGCAATCTTGGCGAGATAGCCTTTGGCTCGCATTTCTCACCAATGGCCGGATGCGTTTGGATCGCCGGATCAGGGTCATCACTTGGGGAGACAAACAGAGATACCGACGGAACAAGTGTTGAGAAGCAATATTCATTTCGTATAGTCAGACCGCCAGAGGTCGAAAATCTCAGCATCATACGCCATTATCTAGAAAGAGACATTCATTCACAGAAACCCAGATTCCCACGTTCACAACTCCTTTTCATCCCGTCCTGACCAAGACATCAAAAGCAGACACCAACTCCAAGCCAACTCAGAGTGTGCCATCATCTTACTTGCATTTACACTTGGGGTTGAACACGACGGGGCAGTCGCAGCAGACGCTTTCCTTGGCCCAGGTGATGTGGGCTCCCCAGTTGTAGACCTGGTTGAGGGTGTTGTACTCGGAGTAGGCCTGGGTGATCTTGCCCGTCTTTGCGTTGAGGAACACCATGTCGATGCCGTTGCCACGGCCTCGCTTGTTGCCCTTGGGAACCTCAAAGTTTCCCTTCCAGTAAAAGGTGAAGCTGTTGCAGCCGTAGGCCACGGGGCCCTTGATGAAGGCGCTGGGGTCGTTCTTCTTCTTGATGTTGCCGCGGATGAGCTCGGCGCGGTTGTTGAAGACGGGAGGGAAGTCATCAGCCTATAGATGTCAGTTGATGCTCATACAAGTTAAAACAAGAGTGACTTACAGCTCCGTGCTTGGCAATCACGTCTGGAGACGTCACCCACCAGATGGACTGGGAGTAGAGCTTAAAGTTCTCATCAAAGACCGTCTTTGCAACAGCACCGCCATCCGTGATGCCGGCAAAGGTGGCAATGTACTTGTTGACGAGAGGCTCAATCTGTGTACGAGGGAGACAACCCGATGACGAGGTGGTGGTCTTGGTGTTTGTGTCAGGCGCGGCGGGCTTCTTGATGATGGGGTTGGTCTCTGGGTGCTCGGCGTTGCCCCCGTACTTGTTGTAGCCGTACTTGGGGAGGTCGGCGTAGCTGGGATAGTCGGGCCTGTTCCGGTAGTCGTCGTTCTCGCGGCGGAGGGGGTGAGAGGCGTTGACCGAGAGGGCACAAGCCAGGATGGAGAGAACGGCAGTCGTCTTCATTGTGAAGTGACTCTTTTGTAAGGAGTGCAAAGTTTCTATATGTTCTTATAAACGAGAGGATGCCGAAAAGTAAAGGATGGAAGTGGACTTTTATGCTTTGTTGGACAAGAAGGATGAACTTCAGCAAGGGGAGAACTCATCCGTCTCTTTATACACAGCATCCAAAACTCAAATTGACGATGGCTTCCTCCCAGAGTTTGAGCCATCCCCAGCCCAGACCCTGTGTACCTTTGGACGGCCTCTGGGCAGAATTCCAGTCAAAAGACGATCAAGTGGTTCCTGGGTCTAGAACGACTCGGCCGATGCGAATCGGGCAACTCAATGTCGCCCGCTGCTACGCATTGTCATCATCATCGAGCATCAACTGGTCAAGGTGATGCTACCCGCCTGACCCTGTAATCTGTTTGTTGGATACAAGAGGCTTGAGGAATCTCATGAAGTTTCAAGTTGACTCACCCATATTTACAACATCGTGAATGCTACCGCAGCTTTCAAGGACCGAGCTAAGACGCAGTCCCCCTTCTTGGCACTCTCCGTCCCTAGTTTACTGTAACAAAGGCTTGGCTCCAAATCCAGGACCAAAACGCCACGATTGGACTCTTCTCCCCCCCTCTCTTCGTAGGGCTGCTACCGAATCCGAGGAGAACCAATAGTCGACCCAGAGCGGAATGCAAATGCACCCTTCCCCTCCCAATCGCGAGGTCCGGCGCGAGCACCCATCCGGCATCTTGTTGGCGGGCACTAGTTAAAGCTTGGGCATCATCAAACCAGTCATGAAGCTACAGAACGACTCTGTTGTCCCTCGTTGTGGAAGCCATGTCCCGAGCCCGCGGGATCGTGTGTTCCTGGCCACCGCACGGCTATGCGATGCCGTTGAGGCCACCCTGAATTCAAATCCTTGCGGTCAGTGTGATATCATGGGGCTGGCGGTGAGTGCACCCTCTTGGCTCCTACCCATCGTTGATGTTGCACCTCGCCTTGCAGCTGCAGAAGCTGGAGCCATCGATGATGCCTCGCATGCATGTTCTAGACTCTCGAGATCAAAAGAAAGAAAAATCCCTCGATAAGAAAGGGATCGAACTCGCAGATCTGAACTGGTCACATGGTCCAAGCCCATGACGACAGCAACCAATCGTGACCAGCATTGCTTTTTCAGAATGAGACACAGAGCTATGGCAAGCCACCTTAGGTCGAGAGCTCTCTGTGAGATGGCAGGGGTATTTGCTGTGCGGTGACGTGGTGTAGCTCGGAATAGACATGGGTGGGAGGGGAGGTTCAACCACACCATGGGGAAACCGTCTGTGCGGCTGAACTACTAGACAGTGTCTAAGCTTGATTAACGAGTGCTTACAGAGTTTAGTTTCAGGTAGTTAACCAGCTTGGACAGTTGCAGTGACCGACTTGTGGAAGCTCAGTCTTCATATCCTTCATAGAATCACTTTGTGAACAGGGACATTGTTTTATACAACTCAACTCGAACCGTTGCCGGCTCCCAGTTTCTTATTGCATTACTAATTAAATCATTAATGAGAGTATAAGAAGTTTATCCCGTTATGCCCAACACCCGGATCCAAAATGATTAAGCCAATTTCCCCGCAATGCAAAATGTCTTCTTCTTTTCTCTCGTTGAGATTCGTAAGTCGTTCATAGAACGTTTCGTGCGTCGTGCAGTCGTGTTCTGTCATAGAACCAGTTGTCTTTCTTCACCTCCTTTCAACCTTGAGCTTAGCTTGAGAAGCTGTCGCTTAGAACCAGGACTTGATCCAGTCGGTGGTGCGCTTGTAGGCGCCGTAGCTGCCGTACTTCTTGTAGCTGTAGCTTCCTATAGTTCACATCAGTATTTGCGAGCTTTCTTTGTTTGATGGTGTGACTTACCGTAGGTGGTGTACTTCTTGGGGGCAGGCTTCTTAGGAGCGGGCTTGGGCTTGGGCTTGGGCTTAGCACCATAAGTACCGTAGCTAGGATAGCTAGGGAGGTTCTCGCCGGCGCCCTTGTAGTCGCCGTAGGTAGCGTAGCCAGGGGAAGCCTCTCTCTTCTCAACGTCAACCTCGACCTCGGCCTCAGGCTCGGCCTCTCGCTTCTCAACCTCGACTTCGACATCGGGCTCGGCATCTCTCTTCTCGACGTCCTCGCGCTTGTAGGAGCCGTAGCTACCGTACTTCTTGTAGTTGTAGCTTCCTAGGAGGCTGTTAGTTTGATCTGTTCTGTGGTGGAATCTCGAGAACTCGCGAGTTCCCAAGAGGCCAGGGGTAGCTGTATGATGGAAGTTCACACTCCAGAAGGAAGACTTGCAGACAAGATAGCCATCAAGGCGTCCATCTCGACAAGTGATCCCTTAACTGGAGAGTGCCTACCCCATCACCAATGTAAAAGAGAGCTGACTTACCATAGTTGGTATACTTCTTAGGAGCGGGCTTCTTGGGAGCAGGCTTGGGCTTAGGCTTGGGCTTGGGCTTAGCACCATAAGTGCCATAGCTGGGATAGCTGGGCAGGTTCTCGCCAGCTCCCTTGTAGTCGCCGTAGCTCGCGTATCCTGGAGATGCCTCCCGCTTCTCCTCCTGGGGAGCAACCTCGGCCTCGGGGGCCGGGGCCGGGGCGGCAATGGCACCCGCGGCGAGGGCGAGGAAGGTGATGGCGGACAGCTTCATGTTTGAAGTCTTGGTGGTGAAGACCAAAGAAGGTGTTTTGTGAAGTTGTGTGTGTGTTGAGTGTAAGAGAGAGAAAGCTCGAGAGGATGCTAAGTGAAGAGAGTGGTGAGACAACAACCAAACCGAGGGAGGGAGAAGACGCCTTTTAAACAACGAACGATGCCCTCGATAACTGGTAGAGACTCCCGGAAAGCCGGCACCTTGCTCTGTCGCCATCAACCTCACTCAGATCGAAACTCGAGAGAGGGCTGGTGACGGCGTCGACCCTTTGGGACTGGGCAAAGATTGTCCCATCGGTAGTTCTTGGCTTGAGCTAGTCGACTTGAGCCCATCACAGCTTTCAGAGACCTGCACTCCCCTCGTGTCAAAGATGGCTGTAAGCATCCCGTTCGGGCATCGAGTGTGCCCGGATCGTCGTGCCGGCAGGTTGTCATTGGTGTCGTTTGGCGAGCCCATCACCAAGCTCGCTCGCACTCTCTCGGGCTGTCTGCCAACGAAACGACGATCGCGTAGTTGGCACAAGGCGTTGCATCATTTCCCGCTGCAGACCAAAAAGTCAGCCATCTCATCCTGCCTTGGAGCCGGTGGGTGGTGGCTTGACTCGACCCTCACTTCGCCGATAAGCCTGCTCTAGAACGTGGTCGTCGGGCTGAAAAGGTCTAATCAACACTGGCAATTTCCACATTGGGCCCCCCCTTCGATGCCATCACATCGTCGACATGAAAAAGAGGTGGTCAGCCCTTGAGGGGGGAAGCTTCCTGCGGGGTTCGCCATGTTTGCGAGCTCTTGGCGATGCCTTCACATCTCTACTACTACAGTATCAATTGCGGGTCAGCCGAGATGTTGGTGGAGGCAAAGACCCGAGAAGCTTTGCATATCATGTCAGATGTGCATACAAGAAGTTCTCTTCTGATCCAATGGGGCATGGTGATGTCTCCCACGAGCCGAATCCTGTCGGGTCATGTCAAGAAGCTTCACTTTACTAGGTTAACCAACTCCAAATGTGGAGATGTGGTGGTGATCGGCCGCCCTCAACCTCCAACTGGGTAAGCAACAACCTCTCAGACGCTGAGAGGTCAAACGCTCGCCCAGCCTCGTATAGCTCTGTTGGATCCGCGCCCATCCCGCCTTAGCAGCAACCTAATAAGGGAGCTATCGCCAAAAGTGTCTATTCTGACGCTGTCAGCTGAGCTCGCAACCTCCAACCTCCCACCCTCCCAAGTCTCAAGCCCTGTGGGCGCCACGGGCTGTTGGAGTACGCCTTGTAACCGTCCAGACCACGGGCTGAAGCGGCCGAACGGCGAGCGAACCCTCCAAAGAAGCTTCCTTGATGTGCATTAGCACGCCCCAGCCCAGCCCTGCCAGCGATCGCGCATATACTCAGCCTCCCCTCCTCAGCATCCTACTACTACGCCATCATGCAACAACATCTTGCACGTCTGCTACCCATCTTCGCACTCTTGATCACGACGCCATTGGTGCCCGCTTCGTCACTCTTGTCGGCAATTGGAAAGGTGTCATGCTGCACCTCGCTCGCTTCAGCTGCTTCCCTGCTCCGGATCCAGACTATCGAAAGCCTTCTCGACCTTGAGCTCGGGAACCCCACGATCCCCCCCAAGATTGCGATGACATCTCGCCCTCTTGCCTCATCGGTCACTGTGTAGAATCTTGCCTCGGAAGAGTCGGCCTCGGGAAAGAAGGGTAGGCAGCCAGCCTCCCACCTCCTTGCTTCAAACTTGCATCTCAAGACTCTCTGGTCCTGTCTCACGTCGACTGTCATCTCCCGTCCCTCCTCTTCTCTAGTCTCTTTTCCTAGTCTTGTTGTGTCTTATTACCCAGGCGCACGTACATTCACCTTGTTCCTCCATTACCCTCTCTCTCATCACTCTCGCAATCATGTCTTCAAAGGAGCAAGAAGAAATCCCATTGAACCCTGATGTCGACGGAGACCTCTCCTCCGAGACAGACGGCGAATCCTTTCACTATGTCCCACCAAGAAGACGACGTCTTAGCCCATGCAGATGCTTCGGGTGGGCACTCGCCTTGACGACACTCATTGTTGTCTCTGGCATTGCGGGGGCTTGGATCTCAATGGCCTTTCTCAACATTGACCAGAACTGTGCTGCCCATACAACTCAATGGTGTAAGTCTAAAGTCGCCTTGAAAGCACGATTGTCCCCCTCTAACATTGACACAGCACCTCTCCTCGAAGACGTCGCGATCACGTACAAGACGGTCGAGTTTGATGGCAAGTTTATGCACGAGAACGCCTTTAGAAGGAATGCCTCACCAGAGGTTGATGCTGCGTGGGAATCATTAGGTGTTGATGGTATGTCGTCCTTAAAAATTCACCTTCAATTGCTAACTTGACTTAGCCCGTCCTGGTGTCATCTCTTACGAGGATGGTATTGCCAGTGGTCTGGATCGTTCCTTTGTCCAGCGCAATCCCAAGTATGGAGGCGGCTTCATCGTTAACGTCGAGGGCATGCATCACCTCCATTGCCTGGTATGGCCCATTCTACTTCTCACTACACGGCAGCAGCTTACAATGACTAGAACCTTGTTCGCAAGTCTTTATGGTTCAACTACGACTACTACAAGAAGATGAAGATGCACGCCTTCAAGAACGACGGCGAGATCTTCCGTCTGCACGTCAGTAAGTCACACTCACAGCCCTCGCCACCATAAAATGCTAATCAGTCAGCCCACTGCCTTGACACCATCCGCCAAGTCCTCATGTGCAACGTCGACACTGGCGTTCTTGGCCAGGTCTGGACCAACCCCGAAGATCCCACCGCCTTCCCCGACTTCAACACCAAGCACAAGTGCAAGAACTACGACCACGTCAAGGGCTGGGCTCTGAAGCTTCAGGTGAGACATGAATTGACGAGAGACTACGGACCGGTACTAATGGTGAAGTTGCAGGCTCCTCCGGAGGAAGGGCTACCGGACGACTTTTTGCTCATGCCCGAGCCGGAAGACATTCTCAAGTATACTCCTTAAATGGGTTGGCAATGATTCTACGATTTATGGGAGTTTTTTGGTCTTGGTAATTCAGTCATGATAGACTACGGCGGTCATTAATGAAGCGAATGGAGGCACTCTCATTTAGACGGACGCCAGATGGCACCACAGTACATACCTACACATACTACCAGGCCCAAAGCCATTCATTATGATATCATATTGGTCACGAGTCTTGGACATCGGTTCAACCTGATCAGGTTACGTTACCTTGTGACATGGAAGGATTTGCCGTGACATCCAGCCCATTTACCCGGTCCATCGCCATGATTGACGTGAATAGCAACGGCCAAGAACACTCAACAACCTTATTCCCTCAAATCTGACATGATCTTCTTGTACCATTTAGGATTTTATACTTTGTCTAATAAACCTAGAATTCCTGATTAGGTACGGAGTAACTGTTGACAAGATGTGACCCGCAAGTCCATCTAGGTGCGGCTGACTTTGGTCCACCCTATACTTGGGAACATCACAACAACAATTCGGTTAATGACACTTTTATGAGTGTTCACGGGGTTCATATGACGCAAGAACTGCTCCAGTAATTTAACTTGTTATTGACATGGCAGAGCCATGTTGAATGAGCGACTAGTAACTTTCAGGTTCCCCCAGGACCGAAGAGAGTGTATCAGACAATATCTGGACTAGGCCCAACCATGATCCCAATCATTCTCAGTCATAAGGCGATACACAAACTCAAGCCTTGACCTCGGCATCCTGGAGCCGGTGGAAGCCGCCAGAGGCAGCAACGTCCTTCTGAAGCTTGGCAATGCGCTTCTGGTCGCCGAGGGGGTCGCTCGACTCGCCCGAGAGAGCCCACTCGAGGTACGAGTTGGTGTAGTTGGGCTGGAAGCTCTCGTCCAGGACGCCCAGGCGCTTGCCGTACTTGGTGACCTTGTCCCAGTCGCGCTTGACGTTCTTGAGGTCCTTGCTGAAGTAGGCGAAGCTGCGCTCAAAGATCTTGCGGTTCAGCGCCGTGCCCATGACGGGCTTGAAGTCGACGTACTCGGCCCACGCCGCCTCGGGCTGCGCGAGCACGTAGTCGGTGGCCCGCTTGACGGCCCGGAGGAACGACTTGACCTTTTCCGGGTTCTCGGCCAGGAAGGTCTCGTTGCCGATGTACAGGATGGTGCAGAAGCAGCAGCAGCCGAGCTCGGCGAGCTCGTCGATGCGCAGCATCTGCACGTCGTCCTTGGGGCGGCCCTGCGAGGCGAGCCACTCCTCGAGCTCCACCATCTGCACGTTCTCGAGGCCGATGCCGGCGTCGATCTCGCCCTTGATGATGGCCTTGGACACGTTCATGCCGCACCGGACCGCCGTGTAGTCGTCGGGCGTCATTCCGTAGTGCGACGTGAGCTCGTCGATCTGGATCTTGCCAAACTCGCCCACGTAGCCGATCCGCTTGCCCTTGAGCGTGCGGAAGTCGGTCGTGATGCCAGAGTCCTTGAGGTAGACGACGCCGGTGAAGGGTTCGTCCAGGAGACTGCCGATGGACTGGACGGGGAAGTTGCGAGCCTTGGCAGCCAGGGTGTGAATCATGGCCTTGAAGCCGAGGTCGACCTTGCCGGTGCCGATGATCTCGGTGACATCCTGAGCAGAGTTAGCAAGAAACAAGGCCGAGTTCTCAGGACGCCTTACGCTAGGGTCGTTGGGCTCGAGCAGAGCAACCTTGATACCCTCCTCCTTGAAATATCCCTTGGCCTGGGCCAGGTACAGCGGGGCGTGGTACGGCGTCGCGTGCCTGAACTGGTGTTAACTACATGTTCTCATTCAACCTGTGGGTTAGTCCAGTACCAGTTGGTGAGGAAAGTGATCTTGTCAGTCGACATGTTGAAAGATCAAGCGAGACGCTGCCGGGGTTAGTCTCCCGGTCACACCGACCACGAGGGGGAGGGGGGATTCAAAGAAGCATGTCCTTTCGCTGGTATTATCCAGATCAAGTTCGCCGGTATTTCTCAGATCAACTGCCCTGCTCTGCCCGTCCTCAAGCCCAAACGGAGGTCGTCCATGTGGGCAAGAGGGGAGGAAACAGAGTAGAGGCAGTCAAACACCCGGATGCGTTCTTTTTAAACGTTACCTTGATACTTGGTGACCATTGCGAAGGGAGCCATTGCTCCTTCTCTATGCGGTTTTCACATCGTACCGAAAGATATATGTGACAGGAGTCGGTCGAGATTTGCAAAGAGGTTCAATTCACAGAACTGAGTTGAGGAAGAGAGATCGCAAGTGAAGGACAGCAGCGGAAGACACGGCTTGATATAGGTTTCTCAAACAACCCCGCTGAGGGGTTATCGGAATTCCATCGGCCTCTCAACGTCATGACAGTGGACATTGTGCGGTGATGGTCTATCTTATTGGTTGCCGGTTATCAGCGATGAGGGGAAGTTTGTGAATTGTGAGCAAGTTGAGCGGTTAACGGCTCAGTTCTACGTAGCAGTGGGGGCTTAACAGAAGTAGGGCACGAAACGGCCGTATCAGGAGCAACAGATGAGGTCGTGATGGAGGGCAAAAGCAACCATGATGCAGAGTAACATGAAGTCAGTGTGCGGCATATCTGCAAAGTGGAAACAAGAGTGACAAGACCCTCGGCTCAAGCCGTCAACCCTCGTCCACAGTCTGGTGATTTCTGCACTTTATCTCACGACCACAGCTCAACAAGATCGGAATTCGGTTGCAGGTTTTTAAGTGGGCTCTTCACTTTCTCTGAGCAGGAAAACCCAGTTCGCAGATGATCTGATGCAGCGCGGCTAAGAGCAAGACAGGCATCACGAGCATGAACACTCGACGATAGCCGGAAGGGACAGAGACTGCCGGGTTCTAGCTGGTGGCCAATACGAGAACCCAGCCATTGATCAATTCCATCAGCCGACAACCGCCGCCATCGTCTCCGGCCCCTCTGCCACAGCGGCGTCGGCTCCGGAGGCGCGACACGTCCCCCACCGTCGAGACGACAGGGCTGAGTGAACCTCACACAGCGTTCACAGCTCTGTCTCGCGCCCAAAAGAGGAGCATTCGAGCTTCCAGATGCCTGCCCCGACGAACCTCGATCCATGCTCCTCTCCTGCAAGGCTCGATTGGCCCGGGGAGACGCTCCCGGGATGCGAGGCAGAGATTCCCCTGAAAAGCGTGGAGCTGAGGACCGTGGGATCTCGGTGTCCCGAATAGGCAATTTGGGGATCCAGACGTCGCGGATGCTTCTCCCGTCGAGCTCTCGGTGTCAAAAAGCGTAGGTCTTCACGTGGGATGAAGACGAACCGGTTTGTTGTTGTTCTTGCCCGTTGGAGCCCAATGAGACACGTCGAGACTTTGATGCCTGAGGCTGTTCGGCATGGCCCAAACTGGTCGACCGAGACACCTCGGTGAGTTGAGTTGTCGGATTCCAGCCCTTTTGACTTTGCTCATCCCGCGGGCAGGTCGAGTCTCAGCATGGGGGTAGACCATGTCAGACATGAACCTATCCGCATAGCTTCCCCCAGACGGAGAACCATGACCGGGTGTGACACACACGCCCATGGATGGACGTCTGTTTCCCTGGGATCCATGCCGACATGATCTTGCTGGTACGATCGACACGCGAGCACCTTCCAGTAAGGATGCGAAACAATGATTGCATGCCCACGGGCCGCAGAGAGGAATCAGTTGTGGCGCGATTGAAGGCCTGCGTAGGTAATGCGCTTACATTCTGAGGCCGTCGTCGCGTGCGTTGCGTTGCGTGTAAGCGGGGGATGACAATGCAGCTTGTTGGTGATTTGATTCAACGCGAACAAAACAAAACCGGGGATAATCCTACCGGTTTCTGAATATAGTAACATCAGAGAAGAATGGAAGCCCAGTCGGGGCAGTCAATTGCCCTGGCATTGAGGCTGATGCCCGAGGCTGATGCGAAACATGTCTCGCTCGTCGTCAGCAGTCAGCCTCGACGACGACTGGCGATGACGTCGTCAAGCCCATTTGCATTCCCCCGAGATGATGGGTGGGAAGCGCAGGGCTGGGCCATCTCGTGACTGTCGGGGATAGCGGAGGGCGAATTGGTAATACCAACGGAACGGGAAGAGAAGACGAGATCCGATCTTGCTAAGGGACGGAGTTGCACAGCAGCGAAGCCCCGGTGTAACAAACCATACATTATTTTTTTTTTAATAGCGAACACGGGAGATATCCGAGAGAGCCGTAATTACGCCCCCGGTCGGTGGTTCGGTCGGTCCCGCTATCCGCCACCGTCCAAGAAACCGCCAGACAGATGGATGAATGACTGGCTGCTTTTGGAGAGCCTCACCCGGCAACTCCTCCAAGTCGACGCACGCGGCGACGACGACGACGACGACGACGCAGGACAAACACGTCAGTCGCAGCTATGCGCATGCAACCTGTGCACATCTACACCTCGCTTCCTACGTGTGCAGTGTAGTCATCAGTCCCACCGCAAACGCGCGACTCGACGGCAATTGCTTGGGACTGGAGGACAAGACTATTCGACGCTATGATGCGGAATGGATCGTCAACCAGGGACGTTGGTCCCTCCCCGTGGCGGCCGAATCCACCACCGACCGACTGATGATCAGGGTGGCGGTAGGTAGCTCGAGAGGTACGAGCGTCGAGGCAGGGTGACAGAATAACCCCGACACCCCTTTGTTATTTCGAGCTCGTGACACTTGGTCGCTGCAAGACAGGACTTGGGAGACGCGGATCATTGGCTAGACTTTCGTGGGGTTTCTCTACAAGAAAGAGATGTATTCTTGGATCAAATGTTTTAGATTTCGTTCCGAGACAGTCGGGACAGTCGCGTTTCGCCCTGTTTCATGGACGACGTGTGTTGTACGGGAATGCAGGTCGGGGGCATGACAAGATCGACAAAACGGAGGCGACTCGTCTCCCTTTCGCTTTGTCACCAGGGACCTGACTGACATCACTTTGAGTCCTGCAATATCCATCCAGCAAAGAGTCAAGCATGATTACTATTCCCAGAGCGAACTGAACCGTAAGCTTGGCTGGTTGGCAGCGAATTACTCGCTCACCATCTGGTCAGCCAGCTTTTACCCCTCAGTTAGCTGATGGTCGATCAACACACCAACCCACGACGAAACGAGCAATCACCTTCTCCAAAGAGAGAAGGTTGAACTAGGAGCACCGAGCAGATGAAAATAGGGTCCTCGGCCGGTGCGTTGCTCACGGCTCACCCATTGGCCTCTATCCCCGTTCCCCGTCGGGACGAGGACGGGGGGA
Source organism: Fusarium protoensiforme (assembly GCA_011320165.1). Taxonomy (NCBI): domain Eukaryota; kingdom Fungi; phylum Ascomycota; class Sordariomycetes; order Hypocreales; family Nectriaceae; genus Fusarium; species Fusarium protoensiforme. Next base: position 135,619 of record JAANQP010000018.1, read on the forward strand.
CCACTCAACCAGCAAACGGGGCACACACACATCAACCACACCACACACCAGCCGATCTACACCAAGAGTGTAGTGTGCCTTGCTTGGGAGCATCATCTTGGGACCGTTGTGACAGATCTGTGGGAACCAAGAAACTCAAAAGGAGAAGCTGCTCGTCTCGTAATCCCGAATATCCGTCCGGTCGGCCCTCCAACAGGAAGTAAAACGCGAGGAAGCGCACAAGACAGACGCATGCATGCGAAAGTAAGAGGGAAAAAAAAGAGATGTCGGGGACCAAAGAAAAAAAGAGCTGATGCTGTCATTCCGCATTGGCCTCGCCCTTCGATTCGCCGCCTCATCCGGGGACGGTCTCCCCATCAACCCCCCCTTGTTGCCCAGGAAGCCCCCTGCAAACTGCATCCGTCATCCAACCCTCCTTTTGGACACAGGAGAGAGAGAGAGATCCAGTGACTGACTTTGACGGGGAGTCCAGCCAGCGTGCGGCTCGGGGTCTCCAACATGTGCCCAGACGTCGAGACTGTGGCCCATTTTCTTCCGCCCACAGTCGCCCCAGCTGAGCCGCCGGCTGGCCAACTGGGAGTCGGGCATTTGCGATTATCGCACCGACACCCGGACTTTTTGTGTGTATTCATGTGTGTAAAAAAGACGGCCGGGAAACTCCCTGCAACGACAAAATGTTGAGACACAGATTCTCGGTCTGACGAGTGAAGAAGGGCTGTTTTTGGGTTTCCAGGTAGCCGGGTCGATGCGTCTGCTGCTGCGTCTCTCAGCGCGGAGGCGGCCGTCCTCCACGTTGTGGGCTTGCTCTCGACTGAGTCGCTCTTCCAACGACCATCTCGTTTATTAAGCTCCTGTGGGCTTTCAGCTAGGTAGTTGAACTGGAAAGCTGGCGTTTGGTTAGGGGCCTCGCAGGTTTCAACAAAAACTCTCGAGTCAACCCCCTCACGCGAGAGCAAGACTAATGTTGGTTGCCATGTGCAATGACAGATGGTCTTTTTGCGAATAGACTTTTTGACCGACTTTGCAGCTGCTGTCGAAAAGGTTGCCAAACAGTTTCCGTCAAAGGACAATTCGCATCCGTGAATAGATGAATGTCCCGTAGTCGAGGCTGTCTAGCGTCAGACCCTTCGGGCATCTTGCAGGCCGGCCACGTCTGCAGTGCAACCGAGAAGCCCTGGGCTTGGCCTAGCCGGGACGAGTCTAGGCCATCAGATCGAACCCTAGACTGTACATGTGCAGATTGACAATGCCACATCCCTCACTGCCAGACGCAGAACTCATCAAAGCCGCAACTGGTTGTCGAGGATATCTCCGACGGCCGAAGAGACTGGACGGGCCTCTCGCTTCTCCTCCTGAGTGGAGTTTGTTCAGTGGAGGTGAGGGTGAGGTTCCAGGCGGGGGTGCACCGTAAAGCCCCCCGGCGCACATGGCTTCTGCCCTGTACGGTTTAGTTTGTTGAGCTCTTCCTTTTGTTGACTAGCCTGTTACTAACCGATCCAATCACTCCATATGTCCGTCATCTTCCTCCGCTGCTCGTCTTTATTTTGTCCCTCGGCCTTTTCCATGTCCCTCACCACTTTTTTTCCTCTCGTCCCTTGGCCTCAAGTTGGTTGGCTAAATACACTCCTCTCTCTCTATTTCATCCACCTCTCCATTTCTTCCTCTGGTCTGCCCTGCCCTGTCCTGCCTCTCTCCAGTCTCTCCGCTCCGCCCGCTTCCAACAATCCCTGGTATCGCCGGGGCTTCCTGGTCCTGGTACATCACATCCGGCAGACCCTAGCTGCGACCTTCTCACGCTTGTGCCTCTGCTCTGCTGCCTCTCTTACTTACTCCCGGACCTTTCAAACATCGACCTTCTCGCCCCATTCTCCCCATTCCACCACCTTCGCCTTCTCTCGCCTTGTCCCTTCTCCTTCACCGAGCGCTGACGCTTGTCTGGACATTCTACTGGGATCCCCCACGCTTCTGACTACTTCCTCTCCTGTTCCCCCCCAGAAGCTGCACAGGTTGCCGGTTCAGCTCACTGTCGCCAAGATGAATCCCACCACCTTGTAGCCTCTGCTTCCCGCGCGCGAGCATTTGGGTCCTAGGTGCTTCTTGGACTAAAAGAACCGCGATTCCGGCTTCCTCTCGACCCAATTCTTCTCTTCACGATAGCCTCGCTTCCGACTCCTCAACGAGCCTCACCTCTACTTTACAAGTTGACACTAGGCTACCTCACCACCTAGTCATCCGACATCCTTCTTACCTTCGATCTCCTATACCGAACGTCAGGAGTATCCAACATCGAGCACATGGATCGCACACGACTCGATATGGCTTCGAAGCGTAGTTCACGAGTATTTGTGGACGACGAGCCTGCATCCACTCAGGAGAAGCAGCAAAAGATCAACACACCATTCCGCTCGAGCTCTCGCAACTCCGCCAAGGAGGACAATATGCAAGCCAAGGAAACCGAGGACGGTCTCACAAATGGGATACCCATCCGCGATGCTATAAATATTGCCCGCCCCCATAGCGTCTCCGCCATTAGCGTCAAGAGCTCTGTCTCGATATCGTCAAGTGAATCGAGTGGTCAGTCGCAGCCATCACCGGTCGATCGAGTCATTGCTGACCTCATCCCAGTCTCATCCGCGTCGACTTACCAGACGCAAAATACCGAGCACCCATCTGCGCCTCTCAATGGCCGACCTCACAACTTTGGTGTCGTCGTTCCCGGTGTCTATCGAAGCAGCTTCCCCAAGTCTCATGACTTTGACTACATCAAGGGATTGAAGCTCAAGACGATTGTGTAAGTGACCTCGCTTTGTCATGAAATACTCTAGCTGACCTCTCGCAGCTCCCTCGTCAAAAAGGAAGAGTTTGACCACGACCTCGAGATGTTTGTCGCTCAGGAAGGCATTCGACAGGTGGTTTTCAACATGAAGGGCACCAAGAAGGAGGCCATCCCCCTCAAGACGATGAAGTCGATCCTCAGCATCGTTCTCAACAAGGAGAACTACCCTCTCCTGATCCACTGCAACCATGGCAAGCACCGAACTGGATGCGTCGTCGGAATTGTCCGAAAGGTTGCTGGCTGGGATGTCGAGAGCGTCGTCGCCGAGTACAAGAGCTACGCCGAACCCAAGTCCCGCGAATGCGACGTCGAATATCTCAGCTCTTTTCAGACCTCAACTCTTTGCGCCTCAAATAACCTCGGGCCCAAGTACACCCGCTCCCAGATGACCACATTTTTTCGAACCCTCACATTTTCCACCTTTGTCCTCCTGCTCTGGCTTTTGTCCGGGACAAAGCTGAGCCACGCCGCCTCAAGGCCCGACAACCTTCTCTTGTAGAAGGATGACCCGTCCCAAGAGTGGCATTGACTTCACACTCTCGCAAACGACCACAGCTGCTTTGGCCGATAACATAACAGGACACTGAACGACACCCTCGTGTCCATCGATAATTCTCAACCTTTTCCTTGCACAACTTACGACCCCTCGATTCCCCAAGGACACGACGCACGAGATGTCGAGTACCTGCAACAACAGCACGCTCAGGCTTTAAACTACCCCCAAAGCCTGACACCGAGATGATCAAGTCCTCACTGGCTTGAGGATTCATATTTTGACGACTCGCAACATGCACTTTTACGGGACGGCCGTATGGGTTTTTGGAGACGCATCAAGGGCTGAGACCGTCTCCAGGATTGGCGTTTTATTTTCAAAGAGGTGACGGGGCACTAGGATGCCCGTTTGAGGAAACCAGTTACTTCTTTTCTTGATTTTACTCTTTTTCTTCTTTGTCAGTGTATAGTGAGGTGTTAAGGAGAAAAGGGCCGTTGGAATACAGCGTTGAAACTGTAGCATTAGAGCCAATCTTGATACCTGGAAAACAAGGCGTTGGGTGAAGTTGGCAGCGACTACGAAAAACAAAAAAGGAGGCTGTGACTAGGTTAGACACGTGTAACAACATCTTGTATCAAGCAACACCATGTTTCAATTTGTGCGGTCTGTTTCACTTGGCGTGAGTGTAGATCTTTAACGGTGTGCACTTCGTATGGGGCCAATCACGGCTGACCAAGATGAGTGAGGCCTGCTCGAGGCTTTGCTTCACTTCGGGAAGCTACCCGACTATGACTGCACTATCATTCCTAGCGCGCTGCGAGGTGATGGACGGCGTCAGTCGGGAACGGCGGCTATCGCGGCCGAGTGGGAGGATGTTGGATCAGACAGTGGCCCTGAACCTTGTTGAAGCCGGGAGAGGGCAGTTCACAGATGGACACCCATTCGCTTTAGCTGTTCGTCGTATTAATCAAGTCACTGAGGATAAGCATCCTTTTGAAAAAGATGGATGGACTTTTTGCTGCCTCTATACTTGTTCCATATCGAGTGTCCGTCAACAGAACCTGCAAAAAGTGTCACATGAATAACGATCAATCTCGATCCAAGCAATAAACGACTCTCAACCCGCACTAGCTACTACCGCAACGTGACGTTGAAGATGACTTGGGACGTAGGGGAAACGATAGGCCGTCCATCATCCGCCCTACAATGAGACGTCCTGCCTCGTCCCGTGCCGACGTAACCGTAGATGCAGGTTGGTTCAACTGCTGAGGCATTTTCACTAGTGACTGCAGCTTAGTTGGGGTTCCTCTTGGAACATGCGTCAAGTATTAAGATGGAGTGCTTGTGGGACTGTCACCTGTCATATGTATGTGTCGTCGATGCTGGTGGACAGATATAGAAGCAGGTATGGCGATGCTAATGTGAGCCGATATCGAGTCAAACGGCAACCGAGCTTATGTATAGTTTCGGTACCTATCAATTAGTGTTTATGGTACTATCTCGGCCTCTCACTAGGGCAATGTAATTTATTCACCTGGATCAACAGGGTCCTCCGTAGTTCATTGAGCTTCCTCCTAATCGCAACGTTACTATCACCGAGGAGGTCAGTACGATCACCGCTACTTGCACGAAGTATTCGACTCCTGCAGCCGCTGGCGATCCAGGCACCGTCGTCGTTGAGCTTCCTCCTGACTCCGTCGTGACCATCATAGCGGAGGGAGGACCCTGCAATAGGCATAATTGACACCGTAGAAAATGACGATCGGTGTGATACACGATCAGTTACGTCCTTGTATGCATCTAGTTTCACCGTAGAGATATATTTATGTATTCATTTGCTTTGTCATGATTGCTATATTTTATCTACACACGGTCTACGATCATGTGAGGTAGAGTTGTTGTCCCACACTGGTGGTAATAAAGGACACTGAACAGCAAACACTCGAGAAAGGATAAGATACCGGCTTGCTTATTTGAGAATAGAGCTCATTGAATAGCCCTTTCGTTTTCGTTTTGACAGGATGTGGTATGCACCATCCTCTAGCGAGCCAAGACGTTGGGTCAGACACCACCTCAAAACTACCCAGTCGTCAAAGTTCAACGTCCGTGACAAGTTTCTCAACATTGTCATAGAGACAGGAGTCGATCCACGGGTTATTGTCCCGTATATTTTGCCATATGCCCTCCTCGGTAAGAGATGCTCATTGATCTCCATCGAGCCTACATGAAGCTGTCGTAGAGCTTGGCACCTGTTGAGCGGGAACTCTCAATTGGTGTTAGATTGAGACCATCCTCTAATCTAATGCACTGCCTTCGACTCCGCTGTCGTATTCATCCCTGACTCCAACAGATGCCCATCATCATGCCTCGCTATCATACAGCATCCATATCATACACATCATACCATGGAAACAGACTCTAATCCCTGTTCCCCCAGCGGTCCCGCTCCGCCCTCTCCTCAGCATCCCTCTCAAAGTCGCCGTTGAAGTACACCCACCCCCCGGCGATGCAGTTCGCGGTGCCAAGGCCAACGGCTGTGCCGCGCACTATGCCGCGGATCGAGAAGCGCCCGCGGAAGGGCTGACGACGACGCAGCGCCAGCAGCGCGTAGAGGCCCGACCAGGCAGCAGTGAGTCCCGCGCTGCCCGTCGGGTAGCCGGAGAGGTTGAGGTACGAGGAGAAGAGGAGGGGAGGGGTGAAGATGAAGAGAGGGAGGG